>JAQHUG010000207.1:3444688-3484621 GCA_028555095.1 Dicrostonyx torquatus | reverse complement strand
TTCAAGGATTTAAAGTTCTTGTCATACAGGTCTTCTGCTTGTTTGGTTAGAGTTACTTCAAGATATTTTATACTATTTGTGGCTATCTAAGGGGTTTTTTAGTCATTGTGTTTATTACAACAACAGCCAGAAAACCAGGATTATTAGGTAAATGTCTAAATTAACTCTTCAAGTAACTTCTAGAGTGGCTATTGGAAATTCCGTTTGAAAGCTATTCTTTGTGATTTAAAAATTTCTGTTTATGAAACTATTGATTAACCAAGATCTCAAAGATTGGCCAATGTTTCCTTACAGAAATTTTGTGGTTATCTTTCTTCAGTGATCCATTCTGACTATTCATTTTGATAGTTTTGTATTGGGTGTGAGGCTAGAGTTTAGGTTTGTTCGTGTTCCATAGGTATATCCATCTTTTCTGAGTACCATTTATAAGCAACCATTCTCCAATGACTTGCTTTAAGACCTTTGTCAAAATTATGTCATCCAATGTGGGGTTTGTCATCGGGCTGCAAGTGTTGCTCGATGTTAAAAAGAATTAGTTAGGATTGGTAAGATGAGATGGCTCAGAGGGTATGTACACTTACTGCCAAGTCTAGCTGCCTAAGGTTGATACCTGGGACTTGCATGGTAGAAGGAGAGACTTGCTTCCTACAAGTTGTTTTCTGACTGCCATATGAGGGCTGTGGTAAACACATGCCCACACACAAAGTAAATAGACAGACAGACAGATGTGAGAAACAACAAATCAGTCAACGTGATACCCTCCCTTAACAGAACAGGAACCAAAACAAAATATTTTAATTAATGTAGAAATAACACCTGACAGAATTCATATCTTTCATGATAAGAACAGCCAAGCAAAGGGAACATTTTGGATGTAAGGAAGCCTGGATGTAAGAAACACAGAGCTGACATTAAACTCCTGGTAAAGAGCTAACAGCTTTCCTGCTTAGGACGGGAGAGTGATGCCTGTTTTTTCACCTTTCATTTGCCACAGTAATGGAAGGGCTTGCCAGAGCAATCAGACGAAAAATAAAAGCTGTCTGACATGGAAATGAAGAAGTAAGACTATTTCTATATGCAGATGATGTGATTTAATAAGTAGAAACCCTAAAAAATTACAAAAAATTTAGAGACAATAATAAACTTAGTCAAGTTTCAGGATACAAGTCACATGTACCTACATGATCATGGAGGCCAAAGGCCAACTTCCAGTGTTGTTCCTCAGGAACAATCCATTTTTGTTTTGTTTTCTTTTCTGATATAGCCTCACATTGCCCTGGAACTCAGTAGACTAGACAGGCTGGCCAGTGAGTTTCAGGGATCTGCCCACCTCTTTCTTCATAGCACTGAGATCACAGTGCATACCCCCATGCCTCATGCTTTATGTGGGATCTGGGAATCAAACTCGGACCCTCTTGTTTATCCTCATAAGGCACCATTCCGAACGATGTGCCTTTTCTAGTACCTCTTGCCGTCAGGGTGTGTTGTCTTTCAACTTAGTTTTTTTTTTTTTTTTTGCTATTCTAGACCTTGACTAGCCAAAACTTTTCATATCTCCTCATATTCTTATAACCTAACTGTTGATTTCTCTAATACTGACTACTGTGGTTTTGATTTTCTTTTTAATTACATTTTATTAATTTGTTTGTTTGGAATGCCGTGGTGCATGTGTGGAGGTCAGAGGATGACTTGAGGGTGTTGGTTCTTTTCTTCAACCCTACAGGTCCCAGGGACCAAAGTCAGATCATCAGGCTTAGCAGCAAGGACCACCTCACTGCCTTAAGTGTTAGAATTTTGATTGGAATTTCTTCTCTGTGTTTTGAATCTGTTTGCTTCTCTACATCTTCATCCCAGTCAACACCCTTAATAGAAGCCAGTATGAATCAGTTACCAGCTGGTCCATCTGCCTTCTCCTTGGATCCTCCCCAATTGCTTATTCACCTGGCACTTGCAGTGCTAGTCTCAAAACATGTATCTGATCATTTCCCCTACTTCAAAGGTGTCTCATTATTCTTGTCAAAATATTTAATGACTATTAGTGCACAGGTACCTGACTCATCAGAACAGGTCAACATCTTGAAGAGCATTTTTACCCCTCCCACTACTATGCTGAACATCACTGCTTTGGCTGCTAATTCATGGGGAAGTCCAGAATGGGGATGAACACCAGTGGTGGCAACTGCGGGTGTGTAGGAGTTTGACGGGCACAATGGCACTAGAGTAGCTGAATGTAACAGCTATCTGTCAACTGTTGTATTAGTTACGTTTCCTGTTGGCAATGACCAAATACCTGACAAGGAGCAACCCAATGGACAAAGTTTATTTTGGCTTGTGATTAAGGAGATACAGTTTATCATGGTGGGAAAGGGTGGAAGTAGGAGCATGAGGCAGCTGGCCATGATGCCTCCACAGTCAGGAAGTACAGAATGAACAAAGGTGGGATCTAGTCATTAACCCTCAAGGCCCATCCCCAGTGGCCCACTTTCTCTAGTGAGGCTCCATCTCTTAACGGTTACATAACCAACTGAGGACCAACTATTTAAACCCATGAGTCTTTAGGAGGACATTTCACATTCTAAGCACAGGAATTGACATGGAAACGGGTAACAACATCATTACCACACTGGTACATGTTGGTCATCTTTCAGAGTGCTTCCCTGACCTCTTGTGATTTAGCATCTGTCCACACTTCTAGTTTTGTCTCTTACCCCTACTGCCCCAGTCACACTGGTTTTCTCTGAGTTCCTTGAAAATATTTCACGTCCTCTACACAGCCTTGGATTTTGTTTCCACCCTCAATCTTTTGGCTCACACTCATCCTTCCTCTTTCTTATTCAAGACTGATTCTTCAATCCTTTGAGTCTCTTAGGAATTTAAACTTCTCTAGTGGTTTTAATTAAAAGCCCTCATAGCCCAACATCGTTCTTCTTTCTAGTAATCATCTCAACTGATGTGTTTACAAATGTATTTAGGTGCCCCTTGACCAAAGATTGGATAAGGAAAATGTGGTACATTTACACAATGCAGTACTACACAGCAAAATAAATAAATAAATAAAATAAAATAACGACAGTTTGAATTTTGCAGGAAAATGGATGGAGCTAGAAAACATCATTTTGAGTGAGGTAACCCAGACCCAGAAAGACAATTATCACAGGTACTCACTCATAAATGGTTTTTAAACATAAAGCAAAGAAAACCAGCTTACAAATCACAATCCCAGAGAACCTAGACAACAATGAGGGCCCTAAGATACATGGATCTAATGTACATGGGATGTAGAAAAAGACAAGCTCTCCTGAGTAAATTGGGAGCATGGGAACCTTGGGAGAGGGTTGAAGGGGAGGGGAGAGAAAGGGAGGGGAACAGAGAAAAATGTAGAGCTCAATAAAAATCAATTAAAATGTATTTAGGAGATTATGCAGCTTACAGAATTATAAAAAAATCTTATTTTGTAACCTCAGGTGTTGAGTAATTTTGTCTCTTTGCTTGCCATTGTATCCCTAGTGCCAGTGTGGTAGCTGGCATATCCTATGTGGTTAATAAGTACTGATTGAATGAGTGAATAAAAAACAAAATCCAGAGTGTAGGTTGCAGTGAGATACAATTATAATGTCAATATTTTGGAGACTGAGGCAAAAGGCATATGAATTTGAAGTCAGCCTGGGCTATATAGTAGCCCTTGTCTCAAAAATAAAAGCAAAACTCCAAACAAATCTATGCCCCCATCCCTCTCCCTATCCCCCCCAAAAGCCCCAAAGATTTCAGTATTTTCCCTGGAAAGTCCATTCTTTCCAAATTCCCCTTCTTGGTTCAGACATCATCTACCCAGTCATTCTCGCAAGAGACTGAGAAATCTTTCCAGATTGTCTCTTCCTTACTGCACCATTGAGGAGGAGACCAAATATGTTCTGCCCTCTCCGTCTATTTCCACCCTAATTCATGTCGCATCATTTCTCCTTCAGACCAGAGGAGGCTTCTCCAACCTCCTCCTCCTGGATTTGAGTTTGCTCTTGCCAGGAACATTATACTGTCTTTTGGGTAATCTGTTGAGTCTGATCAGGTGACTCACCATGTAAAATACTTCAGACTCAAGTCCAAATTCTCTTATGGTTGATTCTTGTTCACCTGTTTTAGGTCAGTTGTCTTGAACTTCTTGCTGTGCATTTCCTGTGTTATATGACTTCTATGAGAACGAACAATCCTGGACACAGGACCCATGTTTCATTCATTTCTATTCTTAGGACCCAGCATCATGCCTGGCAATGAGAGCAATTGTTTGTGGCACTGAAAGAAAGTGAACAAGTCTTATTTTTGTCTCATTGTGTTATCTGTAACAAATATGTAGTCCAAGGGACACTGCCTATAAGGATGACTATCATGAAGAAGTGGATTAAATATTTATAAATTGAATATGATACATCTAGAAAGGTATTCAAGTAAGAATGATTATAGTTTTAAAGGTCTGATTAGTTTTTAAGAGTTATTTATTTTTATTTTATGTGCATGGATGTTTTGTCGGCAGGTATACCTTTTGTTCCTTGTGCTCATGGGAATCAAAAGGGCCTGTCTGATCCCTGAAACTGAAATTTAAGGTGTTTGTAAGCCACATGGATACTGAGAATTGAACCCAAATTCTCTTCGAGAGCAACAAGCACAACAAACCCTTGGGCCATCTGTCCAGCTACAAAAAGTTTATTTAATTTTTTTGTTTGTTTGTTTTTCAAGTCAAGGTTTCTCTGTGTAGCTATGGAGCCTGTCCTGGAACTTGCTCTGTAGACCAGGCTGGCCTTGGTTGAACTCACAGAGATCTGCTTCCCTCTGCCTCCTGAGTACTGGGATCAAAGATGTGTACCACCACTGCTCAACAAAGGTTTGATTCTTAAAGGTGTAGTTGTTTAGTTGTGTGAGAAAGTCAGCTATGCAAAAATCACATTCTATGAATCCTTGGGATAACAGGAAAATTTGGTGATAGTTTAAAAATATTCTATTTCTGGAGGTGAAGAAAAGGCTTGGAAGTTAAGAGCACTGGCTGCTCTGGAGGCTCACAACTGCCTGTACTTACAGTTGTTGGGGACCTGAGACCTTCCTGGCCTTCGCAGACACTACATGCATGTGGTACACATACATATGTGCAGTCAATCATACACATACACACGCATACACCACAAAATAAAATAAATATTTTAAAACAAAACATTTGATTTTTCTCTGTTTATAGGTGGACGGGGAGATTTAACAGTATTGGCATGCATGGCATAGACTTTCTATTTGTTTATTTTATGAGAGGTGGGACAGGGAGAATGTGTGGGTATGCATGTGCCATGGTGGGCTTAAGTCAACTTTGCAGGAGTTGATGTCAGTCCTCTCTTTCCATATGGGTCCTGGGAATCCGTAACCCTTCAGTAGGCTCCATGAAAAGTGCCTTTACAGGCAGAGCCACCTTGCCAGCCCAGGTTTTCCCTTTCCTAAAGTCTATATTTATAAAAATTTTTCCTGTTCTCCATATATTGTTATACTAGGACTTTACAGACTTCTAATTAGGTGTTTTTATTTGCTGTTCCAAGAGACTGTGCTTAGAATAGAAATTAAATTTTGGTGTAATTTAAGGTGTGGCTGGAGAAGCCTGCAGGCAAAAATATCTGCAATTCAACACAAATGGGAAGAAATTAAGTCAGCAGGTACACAACAGACACAGACTATTTCAGGGACCAAATTCCCATCTGCTTAAGGCAGCTGGCCCAACAAGACTGGGACATAAAAATCAAAAGGAAAGGCCTTCATATATATAATATAAATCTCCTTTAAACTGGGGGAACTCTAGCCAGAAGCTATTTTAGTGGGGTGTCTAGGGAACGGCTGTAGGATGCAAGCTACATAAGATGCTATAATTATAGCTTTAGAGAGTCTGAGTTTTTCTAATGTGTGGTATGAACAATTAGGATGATTAAGTGATAATTGTTTCAGCTTTCTAACCAGAAAGATGACTTTACCTCCAAAGGTAGGTAGAATGGTTACTGACTTGGTGCTGCTTTTCATCTTCAGCTTAGAAAGCCCTGCTGGAATTGATGTCTAACCTCAGGCTGTGTCCTCAGAAACAGGTTACCTGTCTTCCAACAATCAGCAGAAGGCACTGGCTCAGCAGGCCACTATCGTCCTTCCTCTCTCTCACTACTGCTCCTCCCTCCATCTTTTTATATGATTTGCTTCCTTCCTTTCTTCCTTCCTTCCTTTTTTTGAGACAGGGTTTCACTATATAGGGTCCTGGTTGACTTAGAACTCTCTCTATATAGATCAGGCTGGCATTGAACTCCCAGAGATTTACATGCTTCTGCTTCCCAAGTTCTGGAATTTTATATTGCTGTGACAAGATGCCATGAGCAAGGCACCTGATAAAAGAGTTCATTTGGATCTTACACTGTCAAAGCATTAGAGTCCATGGCCACCATAGCCTGAAGCATGGCAGCAGGCAGAAATGGCACTGGCAGTAGCTAGGAGTGCACATATTGATCCACAAGTGTGAGACAGAGAGAGAAAATGGGAATGGTGGGGGAATTTTGAGACCTCAAATCCTACCTCCAATGACATTCCTCCTCCAACAAAGATACACTTCCTAGTCCTTCTCAAACTGTTCTACAAACTGGGGATCAAGCACCAAGATATGAGCCTATGGGAGCCATTCTTATTTTAACCACCACATCAGTATACCATCTTTGTAAAAATTATTAGAAAATTGGCTGAGCGGTGGTGGTGCATTTAATACCAGCACTTGGAAGGCAGAGGCAGGCAGATCTATGAGGTTGAGGCCAGCCTGGTCTACAGAGTGAGTGCCAGGACAGGCTCCAAAGCTACACAGAGAAACCCTGTCTTGAAAAACAAAAACTTATTGAAAACTAAATTTGCTTTATTAATAAAATTTCAAAGGGAGTAAATGATTTTCAGGTACCCTGAAGTATTTAGGTGACATTTAAATGTTGGCTATCTTGCTTACCAAATCACCATTGTCTTTCATGAAGTAACTTGTAGGAGACGACAAATTGTTATCCTATGTCCATTTTTCATGTCGATATACTTTTAATGGGTCGGGAAATGGTGTCTCAAGCCTTTCATCCCAGCACTTGGGAGGCAGAGGCAGGCAGATTTCTGTGAATTCAAGACCAGCTAGATCTACAGAGCAAGTTCCAGGACAACCAGGCCTATGTAGAGAAACCCTGTTAAAAAACTAGGCAAAATAAAGTGAAACAGAACAAAACAACCCCAAAACAAAAACAAAAACAAAACAACAACAACAAAAAAACTCCAAATCTACTTTTAATGGACCCTATTGTATATGCTTAATGAAAATGCTCGTTACTATTCGGGATAAAAGTAAGTATTAAAAAACCAATAGTCTGAGCCAAACAGTGGTTGAGCATGTCTTTAATCCCAGGACTCGGGAGGCAGAGGAAGGCAGATCTCTGTGAGTTCTGTGATCTACAAGAGCTAGTTCCAGGACAGGCTCCAAAGCTACAGAGAAACCCTATCTCAAAAAACAAAAACAAACAAACAAAAAACCACAAAAACAAAAAAACAATAATCTGATTAGCAGACTAAAACTTTGTATGTTCCTGGTACTAGTTGAGGTCAGAAGGGAGTGTCAAATCCTCTAGAACTTGAGTAACAAACAGTTGTGAGCTGCCATGTGGGTGCTAGGAATGGTATCAAGGGTGCTAGGAATGGTATCAAGGTCCTCTGGAAGAACAACCAGTGCTTTTGCCAATGAACCATCTTTCCAATCTCATATACTTTTTGTTTTGTTTTGTTTTGTTTTTATTTTTCAAGACAGGGTTTCTCTGTGTTGCTTTGGAACCTGTCCCGGAACTCACTCTGTAGACCAGGTTGGCCTCGAACTCACAGGGATCCACCTGCCTCTGACTCCCGAGTGCTGGGATTAAAGGCGTGTGCCATCACCGCCTGGCTTATACTTTTTAAAAAATATATAACAAAGATTTTAACAGTATAAACTGTGCCATGATTAAGAATTGTGGAGCGACAAAGTGTTGGAAGTTAATGCATTGTGAGTTAGTAAGGGTAGACTTGGAGGATGTCTGCCATGTGGTTAATGTAGTTTGGATTATGAAGCATCCCTGAAGCTTAGTGTGTTGAAGGCCTTGTCAGTCAGGCAAAGACTACGTTGATGCTTTGTGGACGTACTTGGATCATGAGTGATCTGGCCTAATCAATAAGCACATTCTTTAATGGCTTCATAATTTGATGGCATTATTGGGAGGTGGTTGAAGCTAGGAGGTGGGTCCCAATTGGAGGAAGTAGGTCACTAGGGTCACTTCTTTGAAGGGTCTATCTTGTTTGAAGCCCTTCCCATGGTTCTTTGCTTTCTGACCGCCATGCAGTGGCCCACTTTACTCCAACAGTGCTCCTTTCCGTGACATTCTGTCTTACTGTGTGCATCCCTAAAAGCAGTGAAGCCAAGTGCCACCTGCTGAGACCGGGAGCAGAAGTGAGTCCTCTTGTAAGTTGCTTTCTTTGGTTATTTTGTCACACTGACTAATAGCTTTCTAACAACCATCTTTAACTCTTGTTCGAGGAGATCTGATGACTTTTCTGACCTTTGAAGGCTCCTGCATATACCTGATGCACACATGTACACTTAAAGGACAATGTAGGCTTCCATGAATTTACAGAGGATTTTTCTGAATTTATTTTCAGTTACTAATTCTGATTTTTTGTGGGCGCACCATGTCAGAAACATGGGTGGATGTGTTTCATCATTTCAGAGTTTATTAAATAATAATTTCGCAAGTGACATTGAACTTGTTGGTGATAAATTGCTAACTAACTCTGACTTCACTTGGTAGTGTACCTGTTAGCAATTGAAGCTTCTTTTTCTTTCCCCAATCTTTATTGCTGACGTTCACTCTCAGTTCACTTAGTATAGATCACATGTTGCATGTATTAAAACAGCTAAGAGTGGGCTAAAGTGACTGCTGTATTCAGAGAAGTTGACAGCAGAGGCAGAGAGCTGACAAAGTATCAGTGGATGGTTAGATAAGGCAGCCACGCCTGGAGCTGCTGGGAGGTTGCAGACCTGCTTTAAAGCTTCAAGGTAAAGGTCAGGCAAGGCAGCATCACAGTGCAAGCATGTGTGAAACCGTGCATCTATTTCAAACACAGAAATGACGGCTGCTAAAATCGTGATTGATTTTGAAAGTTGTCAATAAGCAAAATGTGTGATGAGAAAGCAAGAATGTCAGTTACAAATGCCATGTGACCTGCATCTCCAAGATACTAGTTTTCCTGAAAATGTGGTTGAAAACAAGGAACGCACAGTTCTGTGCTGTGGGTACAGTTGCCTATTGTGTTTTATTGACTTACGTAAGACGTATCTCTTAGTCATGTGCATGTGTGTGTCTATGTGCATGTGAGTGCAGGTACCCTCAAAGGTCAGGGTGTCAGATCCCCTGGAGTTGGAGTTACAGGAAGTTGTGACCTTGATGCTGGGATGTGAGTGTTGGGAATCAAACTCAGGTCCTATGCAGCAAGAGCATTATACATTTTTTTTTTTGGTTTTTCGAGACAGGGTTTCTCTGTAGCTTTGGAGCCTGTCCTGGAACTAGCTCTTGTAGACCAGGCTGGTCTTGAACTCACAGAGATCCGCCTGCCTCTGCCTCCCAAGTGCTGGGATTAAAGGTGCGTGCCACCACCGCCCGGCGCATTATACATTCTTAACCACTGAGCCATCTCTCCATTCATATTTTTAAAACACTGCATCTTTGGTGATGGTGAGATAGATAGCTTAGCAGGTGAAGGGGTTCACAAGTTATCCTCTGACCTAAACACACGTTATGGTATGCACATGTCACGCAATAAAACAGAATGTTTCTGAGAAATGACAGAGATTCCGTTTAATTAATACTAGTTTTTCTAATGTACAGAATCTAACTGATTTTTAAAGCAGACAATAATAGTAGCATCATTCAACAAGCACATTCATAAAAACTGGCATCAGAACAAAGATGTGAGCCCATCTCAAGGAGGCAGATGAGGAGCCAGATTATCTTGCAAAGATTTTATTTTAACAAGAACAGCACAGGTAAAAGAAATGACATACCTACCATGTTCCAAATACTGAACTACATGACCATAATTTTATAAATTCTACAATTTCATGAATGATTGCGCTTTGTATTATTTTAGATTTTTTTGTTTAAGACGGGGTCTCGTGCAACTCAGGCTTGTTTCACACTCACAATATGGCTGAGGATAATTGAATTTCTGATCCTTCTGCCTCCAGCTCCTGAGTACTGGCATTACACGAGTGCACCACCATGCCTATTTTATTCAGTCCTAGGGATCAAACTTTGAGCTTGCTAGTCTGGTGCTGTACCAATTGAGCTACATCCCTATACCATAGCTGCTTGCTTTGGAATCACCAAATTTTAGCCTCACTGTAAAACCAAAGGTCTATTTAGTAAGATTATTAAATGAACACGTGCACCAGTGTTTACATCCTAGAACACCGGATTCAACAGGAGATGCTATTCTAAGAGGAGTAAGAAAGCTCTGCTTCTTTTCAGCATCTGTGATGGTATCTCAGACATCTTTTGACACATTTTTCTCTCAGCTAATCCTAAATCATTACTCCCCCTCAACTCCTTCAGGAATTTGTTTTCTCGTTTTCAGATTCTTAAGGTGATAATCTGAGGAGTTCTCTGATTCTCTTTATAAAAAAAAATCTTAATTTATTTTATGTGTATAACCTGCATATATGTTTGTGTACCATATGCCTATTTGGCACTCTTGGAGGCCAGAAGAGAGTGTCAGATGTTCTGGAACTGGGATCACAGATGTCAGCTGTCTCTTGAGTGCTGAGAACCAAACCCAGGTCAGCTGCAAGATGGCTCATAGTTAATAACTGTGGAGACAAACTGGATTCCCCTTGCATATTTATTTTCGGCTTTCCTTGATGGGAGCAATGAAGAATTGATTGCAGAAGGAACCCAAACACCTTTCTGGCTCTTGAGAAGCCATCACTTTTTTTTGCATCAGTCCTACCGTGGAGGGAACGCAGACCACATTGACTTTCCCATGGAGAGTGCCTTACTGGGCAAGGTCCTCTCTAAGATGGGTTTCAGGTACCAGTGTTTTCCTGTGTTCCTGTCTTACTTTTACGGATTGATAGATGAGAATACTTTACTTCAGCGAGTAAGTAACAGTTGGTGCTAGACACATGGTGGTTTACTTGCATAAACAAGGGACAGAGTCATTCTTTCTCAGCATTTGTATTTAAAATGGAGTCAACACTGTTTATAGCTATCAGGGCAAAGCAGGCTGAAAGCTGCTCTTTGCACAGTGAGGAATGATTTAGAGCAGGGCACAGCCTGGTCTCCATACAGAGGTTCCAATGGGAACAATATGTTTAAAGGCCACTGTTTGGGGTCTCAGGTGTGGTCCCTAAGCCATTGTGTATTCACCAACACTAAGTTGTAAAGAAACAAAAAAGCAATAGTATAGCTAGGCGTGGTAGTGAGTGGTTGCCTGCTATCCCAGTGGTCTAGAGGTAGGCAGATATCTAGAGTACCGGGCCAGACTGCATCGTGAGTTGCAGGCCAGCCCAAGGCTACACAGTGAGACCCTGTCTCAAGTAAACAAAACAAAAGGCAATGACACGGTAGGTACTCGGTACTCGGTGTGATGGTTACATTCCCTAGTTTCTCTGGTGGGGTCAAATCCATGCACTAAGAGGATCGCTGAATTTGTAGGTTTTCCTGATTGTCCTGGATGGCAGAATATTTGATTAGATTTGCTTTGCTTATCATCATCCTAATCCTGCAGGCATTCCACGAGAAGTCCAAGCTCCCTGGGAAACATCCTTATAGGGGTACAAGCTGCCACACAAGCTCAGGGTTGAATGTCCTTACAAAAGGCTGAAAGGGTACTTGTAGTTTGTGGGAGGAGCCTGGAGTACAAGACCAAAAATTGGCTTCCTAACTCAAATTTTCCCGTGGTTTTTAAACCAAATGCCTCTTGCCCACAGGTGTCAGTATTCCTGTGAGGCAAAAGTGAGGAGGTAGATGAAAAGTTCCTGCACCCCGATAAACCCCTCTGCCGACGCAATAATCCCAACCGGACCAAATCAAACCGAATTAGAAAATGCCCGGATGGCCTTCCAGAAAACCACGTTTGTTCTCTGGGGTGCCGTTTAAATACCCCGTGGGAGTGGTCTTGAGCATCTCCTGGGAGGGGTCATAGTTTGATGGGCTTTCTCAGGAGTGAAGTCTGGACTGAGGCAACTCCCAGGGGAGGGGGCTTGGGATGGAACTTCACCCAAACATTCCAGGCTCTTCGGATATATGGAAACTAGGGGCTGGGATGAAGCCTGAACCCAAACAGTGATCCCCATCTGAAAGTCTGAGATTCCACTCTAAGCATTTAAATTACACCCATTTTCCAATGTTCAGACCGTTTCCCACAAAGCAAAATAAAATGTTTAGGTAAATCACTACGTTTCTGGAAAAAGGCTGATTTTCACACTTCCCCCGCAAGACAGGTTCAATACATATGCAGCAGTGACTGTCCTGGAACTCATTATGTAGACCAGGCTATCCTCTAGCTCACAGAGACCCTCCTGCCTCCACTTCCCCTGTGCTGGGAATCCACTATGCTGCCTCCGTTTTCACCTTTTTAATCCCAGGAAGAGGAGTAAACATGACAAACATCTTCAGGACGGGGATTGTGGGGGAGGAGGGATTCCGTAGTCTGTGTTTTGGCTTCTCACTCTTGTGTCTGGGACCACAGGCGCTAATTAAATTAATAAGAAGGCATTTTGTTAAAACATGTGCCTCACACCTGCTGTGTCACCAGGTGCAGGTTTCTTGCCTGGCGTGATGGAACAGTTTCACTGCCTCACCTAGAAGGCAGACAGAAAGTCACTGCTAGAGGGGCACAGTCAATATGTCCCCCATTTATTTTTCCCAGCAAATGTCAATTAATTCTTAAGACACATTTAGGAAAGCAGTCGTTTTGGATTCGACATTCTCAATTACTCGGGGTGTGACAACTTTGCTTAATAGTTATTATCAGTACAAGAAATTATACCCTGTCCTCATCCAATTAAGGACAGGGATGATAAACAGAGAAGTTACAGTTTTATATGAAAACGAGGAAGGTATTACCTCCCCATAAGAATGCTTTTGCTGAATAGACTAGGGGTCACTTCTGGAAATATCTTATTATTTAATTTATTTTTAAAATTTTTGTGCATAGCGGAAAACAACCTGATTTCACCCTTATTTTTAAAATACTTTTACTTATTCTTTTCATATACATTTTCATACACGTATACAATGTATCTTGACCCCTGTATCCATCCCCATCCCCTGAAACAGTTGCTTCTCCCAACTTTACATCTTTTTTTTTTAATACCCCACTGAGTCCAATTAGTGTTGCCTAAATGAGCATAGGCAACTTACCAGTTCATTATCAACCTTTAGACACAGGACATGTCTTCAGGAAAGCTAGAAAGTTTTCTCTTCTATGCACTTGAAGTTGTGGCTTCTATTACACAATGAGGGTCAATAGCTTTTTCCGAAAAGGACCAGCTGGCAATATTTTATGCTCTGTGAGTTTTGAGCTTCTGTCTGAATGAGCTCATTCCGCTATTGTGGTAGGGAAGTATCTATGGGCAACACATAGATTAATGCATGTGACTATGTTTCAATAAAATTTTATTAATTAAAAACAGGTATCAGGTTCGTAAAACAATTTTCTTTACCCATTCATCCATCGGTGGGGGCAGAGGGGTAGATTTGTCCTGTCAATCTTAGCTGTTATAACCAGAGCAGCAACATAATACTGTATCTAATAGATATATAGAATCAGACATTTTTAAATGTTTCAAGTAGATGGAAATGTTAATTACCTGGTTTGATCATTATACATTGCAATACTATTTAATTATCACATTATAGCCCATAAATTTGTACAATTGAAATAATAACAAAAAGGGAAAAAATGGGTAAAGAAGACACTAAGGATAACTGGTAGCTTCTGCTTTGGTGGGCAATACAAACAGTAGAAGGGGTATGGAAGATGGCTCAGCAGGTAAAGATGCTGACCTGGCAAGCCTGATGACTGAGCCAGATGTGGTGTACACCTGTAGTCACAGTATCCCTACAGCAAGATGGGAGGAAGAGATAGGCGAATTGCCCAGAAGCTCAAGGGCCAGCTAGCCTGGCATATGCAGCGAAGCCGCAGAAACAAGAGACACTTCCTCAACAAGGTGGAAGGTGAGAACTTACTCCCAAAAGTTGTCCTCTGACCTCCACATGCATGCTGTGGCAATCTTGTACATACAAGCACACACACACTCAGATTTTACAAAATGAAATACTTCACTGGTAGTATTAATTCTTCCGTTTATTATAAAATTATCAATAGGAGTCACCAATAAAATGATGTAGTAGAAGACAAATTTGTCTAAGGCTCATTGAAAGACTAGTAAGTGTCTTTCTTTTTTTTCCAAAACAGGGTTTCTCTGTAGCTTTACAACCTGTTCTGGAACTAGCTTTTGTAGACCAGGATGGCCTCAAACTCAGAGAGATCCTCCTGCCTCTGCCTCCTGAGTGCTGGGATTAAAGGCGGGTGCCACCACTGCCCGGCATAAGTTGACTTTCAATTGTGTGATTTGTGTGACATGTTGACTTCTATTTTGCTCAAGGAAAATCTCATGTCTTGCCTGACCTTGGCAAGACATTGCTAGATTCAAAGTTCCATGAAGTAAGCGTTCATCCTGAAGAGAAAAAAGAATAATAGGTTTCCTTCTCTCACATTAACAGCCTGGTACAAGACTTTAGTATTTTACTTAATTAAGCTGTAAGGTTTTCCTTTCTTCTGTTGGACAGGGAGAACGGAAACAGGATTATACCAGAAAACCTCCATGAGCAAATTAAACCCTATGAGACTGTAATAAATGTGTATGAGAATTTTATGTGTCACTAATTTTATGTACCTTTTTCTTTTGAGTGTGAAGGTTTTCATATGGCTTCACACATCAAATGCAAATACACAAGAATTGAGTCTTCCATAATCCATCTTGCCCAGTCTCCCCTAGATTTTATCTCCCTGTCCCAGCAAAGTCTATGCCAGGAGAATTGCCATCGTATTTTCTGTGGCTGCCAGACTTCTTAAGTGAGACAAGTGAGTCTATGAACTGCCTCTCCATTCCATTTCCTCTGTTAAGATTCAGTTAGTAGACAGGATGTTGCCTGCAAGATTCTCTTTCAACGTACTGACTGCTGTCAGATGTGCTTTTCTAATCCTAGACTCCTCATTTTGTACATACTAGGAAAGGTATTTAACTCTAATTAAAATAAACCCTCAGACATTTCAACTGCATGGAATAGACTGGAATGATAGTGACCTTTTTATGTCCACATCTGTGAAAGGAGACTAAAAAAGTTGGAAAGCAAACTGTGGAACTGACAGAAGCTTAGTGATAACTTCGCTCAAATCCCTGCATTGACAGAGAGGACTGGATGCTCAGAGAAGGAAAGTGATGTGCATAGCTTAATAATACAGCTTGGTAGAAATCCTGGCCTTCTGGTCCATAGAAACACAGCACCCCACATTCTTCCTGAGGAGTGGCTCAGCCGGGTGCTTGTAGGAAACAGGGGAGCAGGCCTGTAGGCAGCAAGGAGTTCTTGGCTTCTTCTGGGAAGTCGCCCTTTCACTGAGACAAGAACATAGCGTAGTTACTACATAAAGAAAGACCTGTTAGGGATACACAGGGAGTGTGCCATGCAAGAAATACAAGCTTGCCTTCAGTAGGATATGTGGCCTGTTGCTATCACATTCTGGGGTGCTCAAATCTATGAGGCATTGGATTTACTTTGGCTATCGTATGATAGTTGGGGGGGGGGGAGAAAGGAAATTTAGACCATATAAAGAGTTTAGCAGCTGGGCGGTGGTGGCGCACGCCTTTATCCCAGCACTCGGGAGGCAGAGGCAGGCGGATCTTTGTGAGTTCGAGACCAGCCTGGTCTACAAGAGCTAGTTCCAGGACAGGCTCCAAAGCTACAGAGAAACCCTGTCTCAAAAAACCAAATAAAAAGAAAAAAAAGTTTAGCAATATTCCTTTTCAAAAGGTTGGAGATTACTAACAAAACCAAAAAATATCAAACTACTACGTGTGCTACTGTAGTTTTGTAAGAACCATAAAATATTTAGCATCTTCATTTCTTTTCTAGCTTCTGTGATCCAATACTCTGACAAGAGTAGTTTAAGGGAGAAAGGACTTATTAGGGCTCCATGGGGAAGAGCCATGAGGCAGCAGGAGTTTGAAGTAGCCAGTCTCATGCCATTCACCACTGGATGTGGAAAGCAGTGAATTATGCAGTTGACACTCATCGCTTTTCTCCACTATGACCTAACTAGGGAATGGTGCTACCTAAAGTGGGCGTTTTTCCTACCTCAGTGAATGCAATCAGCTGTGACGGCGCACTTTAATCCCAGCACTTGGGAGGCAGAGGCAGGAGGATTTCTGTGAGTTCAAGGCCAGCCTGGTTTATAGAGTGAGTTTCAGGACAGCCAGGGCTACACAGAAAAACCCTGTCTCAAAAAACAAGAAAACAAAACAAAACAATTTCCTCTTCAGGCATTCTCAAAGGCTTGTCCTTCAGCAATTCTAGATTCTGTCATGCTAACCATTATAATTAGTAGACTCTAACATGATGTTTAGTTCATTTCCAGGTCCATTCATATAAATGAATGTAGCTTACATGGATGCATATAAATATGTGAATATTCACATAACCTATACATGAAGTACATATGTCTTACACACAGATATTATGTATATATCTGTAGTATGAATATAATAGCAATACATGTATACATGTATAGATTTGCACATGTTAATAGTACACCTATGTTATGTGTTTGTATTATGTTTATAGAAGACATGTATATATTCCATTTATGTGTGTTCACATGTATCTATGGAAATTTTACCTACTTATGAAGACAATTATGGAAACTAATAGTTAGATGTTAGAACATATTGTAAGTTTGTAGCTAGCTATATATACATACATAGCTAGATTATGTATAATAAATATGTGTAAATCTTTCTCCATATATGAAGATACTGTGAGGTTCGTTTTCCTCTCTTTGTCTGTATATCTGTATATAATGTACACTCTTCTCTCCCTTTTTCTTCCTTTTCTTTATTGTTGAGAAGTTTGGGAGTAAAGAGAAAGGGGGAAGAGAGAAAGAACATAACCAGATGGTCCAAAAGATACATGAAGAAGGGCTAAAGATGGAGCTCAATGATGGAGTGGTACCTAGCATTGGTGAAGTTCTGGGTTTGAGTCACAGCACCACTCAAGCAAGAAAGTCAGAATATTGGTATGAGAATAAATGCTTAATCACCGTGATGCTCTTTTGGAATTCCAGATGTTTTGGATGAAGGCAAGTCATTCGAAAAGATCATTGTCACATGGAGGATGTGCTTTTTCTTGTAAATTTTTATTTCATTTTTATTTTGTGGGTATTTTTTTTGCACGTATGTTTGTGCATCACTTTCATGACATAACCATGGTGATCAGAAGAGGGCATTAGATACCCTAGTACTGAAGTTCTAACAGAGAGTTGTGAGATGCTATGTGGGTGCTGGGATTCAAACCCAGGGTCTCTGCAAAATCACCAAGTGTTCTTAATTGTTGAACCATTTCTCCAGCCCTCTTTTTTGTTACTTTCTAAAACCAATAGTATATACTTTATGTTGAAAGCCATTAGAGCGAAAACATTAGGAAGGAAGGAAGGTCCATTTAACATCAGAGTTGTCATTGACCTCCTAACTGCTTACTTGAAGTGTATAAATAATTTCAAGTGGGAAGAGTTGTCAGATGTGATTAAGATCACAGTCTCATATTTATGTAGCATACAGGTTGTCTGATGGCCACAAAAAGAAGTCAGGGTTCTCTGTAGTGAAGGGTCTCAGGAGCCTGTCTTGTGAACGTGTCCTGCAGCGGGACCTCTGGAGCACAATGTTGTCTAAGAAGAACGGGCATGACTTTCCAGATGACAGTCTCTGATTTGAAGATCGTCTGGACGTTCAGTTTCTGAAGTGAATTGCATTATTTCCAGCTACCTAAAAACACTGGCATGTGTTGAGAAAAGAATAGTCTGGGGTCATTTAATTCAGTCGTGAAACATCACTGAGAACCTTCCATATGTCAGAAGCTCTTCAAGGTTCAAGTGGGGAACCAGAAGTCCCTTCTCCAAAGACCCCACCTCCTGCTCTGGTGTGGAGACAGGCAATAGTGCACAAAGCAAGGTCATTCTAAAAGGCAGCAGAACTCGCCTCTGAAGCCAGGAAAGGGGACAGAGAACCACTGAAGGAGCCAAGTAGTGAGCGCCATAGAGGATAGACACTCTCCACGGTGATGTGGGAGTGTTCTTCTGTATTTTGTATTACTCTTATTGGTTGAATAAAGAGCTGCCTAGCTTATAGATAGGTCAGCCCTTGGGTGGAGTAGACAGAACGGAAGTTCTGGGAAGAGAGAAGGAAGTGAGCCAGTCGCCATGAGACCCCCGTAGCAGAAGGAAGTTCCATCCGGTAAGTCACCCACCTCGTGGTGACATACAGACTTTTATAATGGGTTAGTTTATGAGGTGAGGGCTAGCCGGGAAAAGGCTAGTGATAATAAGCCAGGCAGAGTTTAAATGAATACCGTCCTCACGTGGTTATTTCGGGTGCAGGCAACCAGTGGCTGAGCGGGCCAGCAGCTGGGGGCTCGGGAACCAGGCGGCTGGGGAACACAACACACACCTCCCCACTAATTACAACACCACGGGAGGGCAAAGTCCCTCATCCTACAGCCAATGAGCCTGAGCTGAGGACCCAAGGATGAGGAAGGTGGGGATAGCTCAGGAGTAACAGTTTTGAAAGAGCAGGGGGAGAGCTGCTTCTGGCAGTGACCAGCAATGGAGAAAGCTCAGAAGAGAAATGTCTGGGTGTATACTAGAAGCCAAAGCAGAAATGACTAGAAGGGATTTAGGAGAGAGGGGAGAACAGGCTGGAAAGGGAAGTGGGAGTGGGAGAGAGCATGAGAGCTGATTATGTTAAATTTTATAATAATCAGAAATTTGCTTTAAGAACAATAGGAGACCACTGTTACTCTTTTAGAAAGTAAGTGACATGATCAAATTTTACTTAATAAGGACTTTTTGATGGTATGTAAAAACTAGGGTCAGAGACCGTCATGGAGTTTCTGCAGAACAGTTGGAGGAGAGGTGGTGGGTGCCATAGTGGCAGATAGGGCAGTGAAGGCTTAACATGTTGCCTTGTATGTGCAAAAAGCTCTTCGATTGGTTTTCTTGAGATAGGGCCATGCTAAGTAACCCAGTCTGGCCACAAACCTGATACCTTCTTGTCTCAGCCTCCCAAGAGCTGGAGTCAAAGGCCTGCACTTCTCTGTCTGGTGTTTTTTGACATGCAACAACTCAGAGAATCTGAGCGTACACACAAGGGAGGCTCCATTATCTCCTCTTATGTTCTACCAATGAAGAAACTAGAGAAATGCTAAGCAATTTGCTTTGCCCAAAGGTTTATCTGGGATCTGAAACCCTTGTGCCTGACTGTAAGTTTCACTTTGAGGATCTTGAGGTAGAGGAAAAGGTCTGGATAAGAATTGGTTAGTGGTGCCATTTTTCCCTAGAAGAGGGAGGTTTGTTTTTGCTTTTAGAAGATTATTAAATTAGAGATGTCATATGGAGATGCCCAAAGGGGTTACAGATCTACTACTCTGAAGCCAGGTCAAGACTTGCAAAAGCACAGTTGGAGACATCAATGTAGATTGTAACCAGAGCCAAGAATAGACGAAATTGCCCAGAGAAAGCATTTAAGGTCATTAGGGAAGCTAGCCCCACATCCCAAGGGACATTAACATTTTAAGAGTGAGTATGAGAAAAGTTGCTTGAAAATGAGTCTGACAGGATGTGGCTAGAGAAGTCTAAAGTGATCAGGAGAATTTAAAGTCAGAATTCAAGAGAGGGAATGCTTCTATTAAGAGAAGGTCTGGACGGGCAGTGGTGGCGCACTCCTTTAATCCCAGCACTCGGGAGGCAGAGGCAGGAGGATATTTGTGAGTTCGAGACCAGCCTGGTCTACAAGAGCTAGTTCCAGCACAGGTTCCAAAGCCACAGAGAAACCCTGTCTCGAAAAACCAAAAAAAGAAAAAAAAGAAAAAAAGAGAAGGTCTGCAGGCCAGGTCAAGCGCTGCCCAGCAGGTCAGGACTGAGACACTCTTACTAGGTTTAGCAGCAATCCCTGAAATGATAAGCAGATGGGCATGGGAAGTGTGGACAATGATGGTTCATTGACTCAAGAGGGGACAATAAGTGAGGTGGTTATGGGAAGCAAGTTTGTTTGACTTTGAAACTGTAAGGACATCTGTCTGTGGGGCTGAGAGGATGGCTCGGCTGATAAAGCCTTTTTGGCAGAAACATGAAGATCTGAGTTTGGAGGCCCAGGACTCGGGTAGAAAATCAGGTGTGGTGTCCTGCACCTGTAATCGTAGTGCTGGAGAGGAAGACAAGAGAATCCCTGGGGCTTGCTGGCCAGCCAGTCTTCATGAATCAGTGGGTTCCACATTCACTGAGAGTGATACAGGAAATAAGAAAGAAAGTGATACAGGAAGGTACCTGACATTGACCTCTGGTGCCCACCCCCTGAAAATGTACATATGCATACCCTACCACTCCACACACACAAAGGAAGAGCCACGTGTATGCATCTGCTTAAGTACTGCCACTGATCAAGTCGTCCAGAAGAAGATGTGTAAGAGGGAGCAGAGAGAAGGGAAGAAACAAAGCAAGTGTTTTTTTTTTTTTTTTTTTTTTTTAGAGGGGATGGAATTCGGGGTGCAGGCAGAGGAGAGAGCTTTAGGAAGAAAGTGTGTCTGCTGTGAGTGGATGGAAGTTTTCTGTAGGTTTGATGGTGTGAGTATGTACATTTTTCATCAAAGGACTTCAAGGGAGAGGCTGTGGGGGCAGAGTTTGAAGAGAGAGGATGAATATGTGAAATAATTAGAGTGGGCATTCCGAGGGTAGACTACAGAGAAGCATGGTTGGCTGGCTGCACTTAGGGTCCATGCGAAGGGCGATTACAGACAGGTGGCAGCACCTGTCTCTAAGGTTGTCATTTGATCCCAAACAGAACTTGCAGCCCAGGTAGGCAGAGAGATCAGAAACCTTGGCTTGATACCAGCTGAGTTTTGTCAGGTGTCTGTGAAGGTGGGGCGTGAAGATGATTGAACAAGAGAGTTGAGGGTCTGCAAGGGATGAGGTAAAAGGGTGGGCCATGGACCTCTGCGACTGGGGAAAGTGGGAGCGGGCAGATTCGTAGGCAGCAGCCTCTCCGATGGCCTCCTTCGCTCTAGGCAGCTGCCCTGGGCTTTGTGCTTTCATTTGTAAGTGAACATGTTGGCTAGAGATTAACATCCTTTCCGCTTCTCAAATTTCATGCTTCAGTTTGGCAAAAGTTTAAGTACTCTCTGGATGTGAGTGAGTGACGGTGCCAACTTCTTCTAGTTGCTAGGACTAAACAACCTTCGTTCTGCTGAGGAAGCAAATTCCATAAATCTTCCCAGACCATTGATGAAATTCTTTAATTTTTCTTACAACGATATGTGAAATGTGGAAAGCTCTGCCCAGAAATAAGAAATAGGCTTTGTTGTAGCTGCCAGCAATCCCAACCCTGTGGGAAGTTTCCCAATCTGAATTTGGCTCAGTCCAACTCAAAACCAAATTACATTTCTGAGTGTCTGCTTCGCATAAGTTACTGTGGTAGCAGTTGTAGGAGGAGATGCAGACAAGAGACTCTCAGCCTCTGTTCTCTTAGAGTTTAGCCAGAAGATGATGTCGTAGTGTGTATGTAAGTGGTAGAAATCTTTGTGTTCAAGGCAGGTAAGAAAGAAAAATTTCCTTTTCTATTTCCTTTAATAACCTAATGTCTGTTTTGAACCCTACATTTTTACCAAATGGGAATAAACTTATTATTGGTCCCCGCCACTTTGGGGGTTGTGGCTAATTCTAGGGGCTAACATCTAAAAGATTAGGAAGGTAGCTTTCTGGCCCTGACCATCATGGTCAGCACTACCTGCTGGGCACCCCAACACATGTCAGGTGGTTTTACTTTACCAGCATATGCATGGGCAACCATGCTAGTGTAGTCCCTTCAGGGTCTCCCCTTTGGGCTTTCTTGCTATTTTTAGCCTTTTGGAGTTGTATGTTAATCAGTGTGCCTCTTCCTCTTAGGCTTAAACACACTACACATTGATTTTTTTTCTTTTAAATGAGGTCTTACTCCCACCGTAGGGTTGTACCTGGAGCACAGGGGGAAATGCATCTTAGCTTTCTGCACTTGCCTGCATCTTTCCTTTCCATGTCTCTCTTTAGAGACTCTAGTTTGGGGGGTGTGAACATGTGAGCTAGAGAGTCCTATCACAGATGATGCTCAGTTCCCTGTCCTTTTGCCTTGCCATAAGCCATTTCTGTTGGTAGGAAGCACCTCTCTCTCTCTTTTCCGCTCTCCCATATCCTTCTGTATCACATGTGAAGTGAATAATTGCTTGAGTGTGGTGGAGAGGTCAAGGCAGGGAGTGATTTCCTGGGGAAAGAATGTGGAAGGGAACCGTGGATGTTGTGGCACCCAGACAGGAGCAGGATGTTAAAAGATTTTTTTACTTTGTGCTCTGCAGGTCAAAGTGTATCAATAGAGATTGTTGATGTACATAAAAAGGCCTTCCACTTAAGTCATTTGAGAAGCAATGGGTCCACTGAAAGAATTCTAAGTAGCTCACTGAGAAAAGTTTAGTTGATCAGAAGCTCGAGAACAAGAGGAAAGACAGCAGCAGCGTGGTTGTAGGAAGGAACTAAAGAGCCACCAGGGCCAAAGTGGCCACATGGGTCAGTTCTAACTATGTACTGGTCTGGTATGTTTATACTGAGAAGTGAGTTCACAGAAGAGAGGACCGGGTTATATGGATATGGGTCACAGGAGTCTACCGGTGGGCAGGCTTTCCCTCCCTGAAAGCTCAACAAATCTGTGTAGAATGGGAAGAAGCTGTTTGCCTGAGGCAAAGGAGAGGCGAAGGAATGTGGGAATGTAGAGAAAGAATGAGGACGTGAGTCTCAGCAAAGAAACAAAGCAGGTTCAGGAAAGAGGGCAGGTCTTAAAGGCTTAAGATGATTCTGATAAAAATGAGATAAAGACTGGGGAAGAAATGGATGCTCCAGGCAGGAGGGCCAGCTTGAGCAATGGTTCAGACTCAGGTAATGCGGCCCTGTTGCAGACACTGTCTGAGTATAGGGTCTTCTGGAGCCTGGTAAACGGGAAGAGTGAGAGGTTAGGTTGATGTCAGGGCTGACAATACTGAAGCCTTAGTAGGAAATTAGAATAGAGAGTGTTGTGGGATGGATGAGTTGTATTCTTCCTCAACTTATAAACTGAATTAATAACTCTTAACTGTTATGATCTGCTGCTAGCTTGTCCTGCCACTTGGGTACCCTGTCCCTTTAAGAGACAAAGCCCCGCCCTCCCCAGGCAAGCAGATCTTCTGCCTCCTTTAGCCTGTGCTCTCTCTCTCTCTCTCTCTCTCTCTCTCTCTCTCTCTCTCTCTCTCTCTCTCTCTCTCTCTCTTTTTCTGTCCTACTTCTGAAGAGGTGGCTGTTACCTCTCTCTCCCCTCCCCCCACTCTGTTCCCTCCCATCTCTTTTTCTCCCTCTCCCTCTTCCCTTTCCCTTCATAACCCACTAAATAAATTCTATACCCAAACTCTCTCCACACAATATCTGTCTCTCACCCTCCTCTATCCCCACCACCAAGGTGACCTGCCAAGGCCTCAGGGGACTTGTCAAGGCCTGGGGGACCCACCGAGGCCTCAGGTCACCCACCACTACCCCTCGTGGGACCGCCCCTCATGGGACAGACCTTCCCCTCCACCCCATATCTTTAAAAAAGAATAACTCTAACAACCTTGGAATGTGTCTCACCTTTTGACATTGTAACATGATGATGTTGTCTATAAGGTTCATGTCTGAGGATTATGCATTCAAATTACAAAATATTACAAGAAAAAAATGTTTTAAATAAATCTATGATTTTGTGCTCATTCACAGTTACCCTGAGGTGGGTATGGTCTGTGAACAGTATGTTAGACCCACCTTTGGAGCGGTATATAAAAGGCTAATTAAGTCAAACTGATTGGGTAGACATAATTCGATTATCAGAAGGGAAAACTGAGACACAAATAGGGGAGGAATGAGGACCACGTGTAGATTCAGTGAGAAAAGAGCCATTTACAAGCTAAGGCCAGAGTCCTGAAAGAAACCAACCCTGATGACACATTAATCGCTGATCAGGTTCATGAGGAAATAAATTTCTGTTTTTAGATGATCACCCAGAGTGTGGTGCTTGGTTATGGCAGCCCCTAAAAAGGGATATTGGGGCTTTTCTTATTTAGCAAACAATGGCTTCCCTTGGAAACTTAAATAATTTTTTAAAAATGTTACATGGATAATTAGATTTACGCTTCAAAAACATGGGTCTAGCAATAGTATGAGAGAAGGGCTTAGGCAGGGACAGGAGACCTGCACTAGACTTTGGATAATAGCAGTGATGAGAGGGGGGAAGAGATGAGGGAGGGGGTCAACTATTTCAGACATGGAATTTACTACCCTGGATGTCAATGTTGAAGGAGAGATTTTTCCCAACCTGTTCATGAGGCAAGAACCATAATAAAAGAGGATTCTTGATGATAAGTAACAAAAATCCAATTCAAATCAGTTTAAGGACAAATGAAATTTATTGGCTGGTGATTATAAAATTCAAGGGATTGTAGATGACTCTACACATTATTAGCACCTGGTACTTGACACTGTCTTTTTCCTCATGTCTTAGCATGACTTTCCTTTGTGAGCTTTGCCTCAGTGCTTCAGATGTGGCCAGGAAATTAGTGGTAGTTTATCATATAGTGGTCATAATCCAAGAAGAAAGGCCACTGAATGACAAAGCCTTGGGTCCTAGCAGCTCCATTTTAGTCACATGGTAAACTTTTCATAGTCCTGGTTGATATCCAGAGGAAAAAGGAGGAGGAGAAGCAACTCACCAGTTGATGGCCAAGCTCTTATCACCCCTGCCCCGAGGAGGAAAAGACAGGAGGATCTTTGGCATTGGGTGGCCAGTGAATCTAGCCTACTTGGGGAGTTCTGTCAACAAAAGACCTTGTCTCAAATATCCAAGATTGTTCTCTGGCACATAGGCACAGACATGAAAAAAAAAACAACAGAGAAGAGGGTCAGATAGTTGTTAAATGAGTTATACCTGTGTCGGGGATCAGCCTCGACAAAAATACCTCTTGCAGGGGTTGAGGTGTAGGGATTTAGAAAATATTAGTAAAGAATATGAAGACGCTAAAGAAAATAATAAAATGGAGAAACATAGGATGGTATCGGGAGGGAATTCCGGTGAGTACTGAAATCGCCCATGTTTAATTTCCTATTGCTTAAAATACCCTGACCCCAAAAGGTAGGAGTAAGACAAAAAACAAAAAAAACAAAAAAACAAAAAACTACATTAACATGATACAAGGAATTGAACAGACAGAATTGAAGGTCGCAGGCTACAACCATAATTAAACAGTCTGTAGAACAAAACAAGTCACATTCACACCCTAGACCAAAACATTCCGTAGGCAAACCACTCCCTGGCTGGAAACCAAAGTTATCTCCCTAAGGGAACTGGAACTTAGTGGGATCCTTAGACTTTTGTTTAAGGTAGGAACAAATTTACTTCTATATTCCTGAAATACAAGGTCTGGCTATTAGCCACACCTGTTGACAATAACCTTGAGAGAGCAGAACTCTAAATCTAGGTAGGATCTTTGAGGTAGAACCTTGAAGGACTAGAGGTAAGTTTCAACTCTCTGACCTTTGGTCAATGTGGAAATAGGCTCATATATTTGGGCCTCCACAGAGTTGCCTTTGAAAGTGCAGCCTTTGTGGCAGCCTTAGGGATAGGGGCCACAGATGGCAGAGAGACAGACTGAGGTTGAGATTTACCCAGAGTTCAAAAGATAGGTTTTCTAAGAAAGACAGTAGTGGGGTTGGAGAGATGGCTCAGTAGTTAAGAATGCTGGCTCTTCCCTAGGATCTGAGTTCAATTCTCAGCACCCTCATGGCAGCTCACAACCTTCTGTATCTTCATTCTAGGGGATCCAGTACTCTCTACTGGCTTCTGCAGGCATGAGGTCACATACACACACGTGCTACACAGACAGACGTGCAGGCAGAACACACATTTACATAAAATAAATACAATTGTTAAGAAGACAATAGTAGTCTGAAAAGTGGTCTCTAAGCTGCCCTACCATTATGGAATTTCTGTATTTGGACAAAGAGGGAAGAAAGAAAGTACTGGAGTGTTCAGACAGGAGATGGCCACTTGGGGTGTAAAACTTGTCACATCCCAGCAACTGAAGGATTCAAGAAAATTGTGTGAGTTGTTTTCAGAAGCAAAAGAGGAGAGCTGAAGACAGGCACGAAAAGGCAGGGGTCACTGGATGCTTGATGAATACCTAATGCTCTTCATCAAGGGAGCAGTGTCATTAAACAAGGGATTTTGCAGTTCTGGAGAGATGACTTAGTGGGTGAATGTGCTTGCCAACAAGCCTGAGGACCTGAATCCAGCTCCTAGGATCCACATGGTTGGAGGGGAGAGCTGACTCCTGCAACTTGTCCTCTGATTTCGTTATGCATGCCATGACATGTGCACATCTACACACACACAATAAAAATAAGTAAATAAATAAATAAATAGGAAAAGAATGGTTTTTGCTTGTTTATTTGGGTAGTTTCATTACATAACCAGAATGGCCTTAGACTCACCATTCTCTTACTTCTAGTGTCTTGTCAGCATTGCAGGATGCGCATGTCTAGTGAATGATTACATTGTTCAAAGCATACATTTTTAAGAGTGATCATCAGTCATAAAGTTCATGGCAAGGTGAGGAATCATATATAGACTCAGAGCTTCTGACTTTATTGATATTTTATGACATAACTTATTTTTAACTGCTGGGCATCTTCATTGGTTTACAATGAAGGTACTGAGGCCCTAAAGGCCTCATGACATGCAGATGAGGAGAGTGAGCCAACCCCTGTGTCTAGACCCATCTACAAGCCTAGGTCTACCATGCTATGTGTCTGTCTGAGGCTTCCTGGATCTGGAGGCGCACAGCAGATGTTTCTGGAAGGTCAGGAGAGGAAAGCAAATGAGGAAGCAAGGTATCCTACCCGGAGAGGCCATGCTCCACTGAATGAGGACAGCTGTGACTCAGTTCATCACTGTGGCATGGGAACAAGGCTTAGCAACATCTGAATATGATCTCTAATGAAAGTGGCTAATATTTATTTGTACATTTAAAAAAAGATTTATTTTAATTTAAATTATGTGTTTGTTTGTGAGTATTTGCATGTGAGTACAGGTGCCTGAGGAGACCAGAGGTGTTAGATCCCAAGAAGCTGGAGTTACAGATGGTTGTGAACTGCCCAGTATGGACGCTGTGAACAAAACTCAGGTCCTTTGCAAGAACAGTAAGTGACCTTAATCCCCGAACCATCTGTCTAGCACCCCATGATTTTTTAAAACATACAGCAGCTAATTTAAAAATAAAAAATAAAAAAGCAGGTTAAAAACATATGGCAACTGGATAAAGAAGACAAGAATGAACCTACTACTATTATTTTGCTAAACTGACATATTATCAAACTTCCCACTAAAGTCATGTCTCTATACCTAAGGATTAGTGGCGCTCTCAGACCTCATCAGAGAAGATTCCTTTTGCAATTAATGCAGATACTCACAAATGGTGAGAATGTGGAGAATAAATGTCTATTGTTGTAATAGGAGGTGCTGGTTGTGTTCCCAGCACCTAAGAGGAGCGTGGGCCCTTTTGTTCCGACCCACCTGGCTCCCTGGTAGCAAGGCCGCATGGCCTGCTTTTGGCCCTGGTTAGCTTATACCCGGAATAATTACACACAAACTGTATTCATTCAAATACTGCCTGGCCCATTAGTTTTAACCTCTTATACATATTAGTCTAACCCATATTTAGAAATCTGTGTGTCACCATGAGGTGATAGCTTACCTGATGATTCTAACGTATGTCCATCTCGGGCAGGAGAATCATGGTGTCTCTGGCAGTGCCTTCTTTCTCACTGCCTTTCGTTCTGTCTACTCCACCCACCTAAGGGCTGTGTCCTATCTTACAGGCCAGGCAGTCATCTTTATTAACCAATGAAAGCAAAGAAATACAGAAGAACCCTCCTACTCCATTTCCCCTTTTTCTGTTTAAACAAAAAAGAAAAGCTTTCATTTTAACATAGTGAAGTTACATACAACAAAACAGTTATCAAGCAAGAATTACAGTTACCATATTTATATCTATTTTATCTTTTATCATAACTAAGGAAAACTATAACTATAATTATCCATTCTTCAATTCCATCAAAGACTCCAGAAGGATATATTATTACCTAAGTAAACAAGAAGTAAGCAACTTACAAAACTCTAGAAATGACAGAGACATCTCGCTGCCTGTACAGCACCCAAAGTTTCTCTGTATCGTTGGGGCATCCATCTTCAGCCTTCAGGCCCATAGCATCCAGCAGACATTTTCATGAAGCAGGAAATTTCAAAGACAGTTCAGTCATTTTCTTTTGTATCCTGCAGAATGTCTTGCATACTTTTTCATGAAGCAGGAACCCTGAAGGATCATCTCACCTTTAGGCAAGTTCAGCAGTCCTCTCTCTGCGGGTTCTTTGTGTCCATTTAAGCAGTCCAGGCAAGAGCAGTTTCTTGCCCAAATGGCTAGCAAACTCCATAAGTAGCCTCTTCGATGCCCATCTTCCTCTTGAAGTAGCTTGGTGCTGCCAGGAGCAGACGTGTCTCATTGTCATGAAAAACCCTAAGTTATTATGATATTTAAAATGCCATATTTTGTAGTCTTTGAAAGATATGAAGAATGCCTATCTAAATATATCTATGCATATCTAAAAAACCTAAGTAACATGACTACAAACTTAACTATTATAGATGATTATCTATTAACAACCTATATTTCCTAATTATACATTACATTTTTAATGAACTATTACAATACCTTAATCAAGATCAGAAATATATGTAAAAAGATTTACCTTAAACTTATATCAATAAATCAAAATTTATACCAATGCAAATTATTCATATCCATATCATCTCTCCCTTTAAATGTAAAAAAAAATTATAAACAATATTTGGGAATATGGACGCAGTTATTTCTCTCCAAACTGCTTCCTGCTGTATGGGGGCGATGTTAATTAGGTCTTTCATGGTATAACCTGTGTGGCAGATACACCTCAGTTGGCAGTTGAGTGAAGTAATTTTCTAAAGGTGTTCATGGTGACCTTTCAGGAGGGCATGGCCTATCATACCAGATTGGTATAGGAGAAGTCCACAGGTTCTCATTATCTATGAAAACAAAAGAAGAACCTCTTTCTGAAAGCATCATATCCTTAGACCCAAATTGTGAAGCAATAACACCTTTATAATATCCATGCTGGTTTAGCTTGGCAGACCATATAATGAGATGTCTCTCTGTACTTAGCTCCTTCACAGTCAAAAAATTTAAAGAAAACACAATAAAATACATAATCCAGACATTCTGTGAATTTTCCATGTTTATGTGGCTTATTTTTATTTATTTACTAATCTATAACTATCTGTAGTCTGTCTCTTTAAAGACTTTACCTTTTTTAAAGGCATTGTTTATTTTATTACTCTATTTTTTCCTCTCTCTTTCAAGCCTACGTACATTTATTTAATAGTATGAGCCATTCAGAGGTCTTTTATGTCTGAATCTGTTGTATTGTGAGTCTGTAATTTTTTAATATCCAGGAGCATTTCTTAAAATGTCAAGTAGTTCTTAAAAACTTTAGCTTGTGCCATGTAGGAGTAATTAAGGTACCACATGTTTCCTGGCCAGTCTAAACCTTAAGTGTGCTGCTATTATGATAATTATGATCCTTCCTGAGATTAGCAAGCACAGTTCAGCATGGGGGAGCTGCTTCTGCCTTGGAGTCAGTAGTGCCTCTGAGCCACGCAGTTCCAGGCACACAGCACACACAGCAAGTTCACATTGTCATCAAGCAAGCAAGTCGTAACATTTTAGTCAGAAAACCCCATTCAAAGGCTCTGTCTCCTGCAGGAGCCTGAGGTCGGGCTGGCGGCACAGACCAGAAAGCCCTGTTTTAAAACCGCAGCAGCTTTTTATCTTTTGCTTTGCTGAGTCAGGAAATCTCTCTCTGGCACGCCATCCACAAACAGGAAAAAACTGTGTTAAATTCTCTCACCTTTTTAAGCCCTCTCAGGTTTTTAAGTGGATGTAGCCGACCACGTTGGAGCGCCAAACTGTTGTAATAAGGAGGTGCAGGTTGTGTTCCCAGCACCTGAGAGGAACGTGGGCCCTTTTGTTCCCAGCACTGGTTCCCAGCCGTGGCCGCTTGCTTATGCCCAAAATAACCACATGAAAATTATATGAATTTAAATACTGCCTGGCCCATTATCTATAGCCTTTGCTTGGCTAACTCTTACATCTGATTCAGCCCATTCCTAAAAGTCTGTGTGTCACCACGAGGTGGTGGCTTACCAGACAATTCTAATATACGTCCATCTCGGGTAGGAAAAGCATGGTGTCTCTGGCAGTGCCTTTTTTCTCACCGCCTTCCGTTCTGTCTATTCCACCCACCTAAGGGCTGTGTCCTATCTTACAGGCCAGGCAGTCTTCTTTATTAACCAATGAAAGCAAAGAAATACAGAAGAACCTTCCTACACCAGTCTATGGAGTGGTCATCCACAAATGCCCTCTCTTCCAGAGCTCAGGGACCATGGTGGAAGAGGGGGTGTGTATTAATTACTGTTCTGTTGCTATGACTAGACACCCTGACCAAGGCAATTTATAAAAGAAAGGATTTTACTGGGGGTCTGCTTACAGTTTCAAAGAGTCAGTTCCATGATGGGGGATCATGGCAGCAGGCAAGCAGGTGTGGTGCTGGAGTAGTAGAGGAGAGCTTATATCTTATCTTAATCTTATTCATATATTGGAGACTAAGCCTGGCACAGGCTTTTGAAACCTCAGAACCCACCTCCAGCGATGCACCTCCTCGAACAAGACCATGCCTCCTAATCCTTCCCCAAAGTTCCACCAACTATGGACTAAGCATTCACCTGTAACATGGGGACAGGGGCGACATTGTCATCCAAACAGCCACAGCAGGGTGGGAGGATTGTGAGTGAGAGCTAGGGACTGGGAAAGGCTGGACTGGAACTGTCCTCTGGACAGTACCGGATCACTGATCTACTGAAGGCAGAGCAGCTATAGTTGCCTATACCTGAGCAAGCCAGTAACTGTTCCACCATGGAGGAGGAACCCATGAACCCTCACTCTTACCCAAGGAACTACTGACATTGTGGGAATGAGAGACAATTTTTTTTTTAAGAGTGTAGCCCCAGTACATTGACCATGCTTTTGTGGGTAGCTCCATACTCTTGAGTATATGGGCAGCACAATTTGGATTCAGTGAGTTAAAAACACCACTAACAATAAAGGATGGGAGGGCGTAGGGAGGTGGGTGGGCCTGGGAGGGGAGGAGTGGGAATAAATATGACCACATGGATGAAATTCTCAGAGTTAGTAAGACTGTTATATTGAACATACACATTGTGAGACTAAGCAGACTTTTGGGTTAGGTAGATTGCTAGGTGATGACTTGAGCTGTCTATCTGGTGCTGGGCGTGGGAAGAGTTCAGTGCCAAAAACCTTGGTGGGGAAGTGAAGAGGGATGCTAAAAAGGAATCCCACACTAGCTCAGAACTGAATATAATAAAGGGTTATTTATTTAGGGGTAGACTCACAGATCACAGTCCTTTGCTCGAATGGGGAATCCAGCAGCCGGAAGAGATAGGGAGCATGTGCTTTACATCATTTATAGTATAAAAGGCCACGCCCAAGGGGATGGGTAACTTAAAGGCTACTGGCTGAAGGAGGTCCTACAGCAGGGAAGTGTTCCTGTAGTCCTGTTACCAGAGCTGAGTCCCTAGGTCCAGAAATGATTGAGATAAGACATGACTCAAGGGATTTCAGACAAAGCTTTAAAAGTTTTTTTTTTTTTTATTATTTAATGACTTTGCCTGCATGAGTGTATGTACCACACACATGCTGGTGTCTTCAGAAGCCTGAAGAGAGCATTAAACCCCCGGAACTGGAGTTATAGACAGTTGTGAGCCACTATTTGGGTGCTGGGAATCGAACCAGGATCCCCTGAAAGAGCTGCCAGCAGAAAGGTTTTTTGTTTTGTTTTGTTTTTTGTTTTTCGAGACAGGGTTTTTCTGTAGCTTTTTGGAGCCTGTCCTGGAACTAGCCCTTGTAGACCAGGCTGGCCTCAAACTCACAGTGATCCACCTGCCTCTGCCTCCCAAGTGCTGGAGTGGAAAGGTTTTAAGATATCTGGTTGGGCTGAATGGAGGTGCAGCTCTAACAGAGGCCAAGCACAGGGGCAGGGTAGGGATGGTACAGGGGCAAGGTAGGGGGTTGCTGCTAATAATGCCCTAAGGTTTCCATCTGGGACTTTAATGCAAAGATGGGATTCAAGTTTGCCCAGCATGCCCCTCTCCGAGCTAGCTGGCCAGCTCTGGTGAGTGGGATCAGGCAGATTTTCAGGAGATGGACTGTGGCTTGCACTGGTATAAGCAGGAGATACTTGAAGCTTTTTGCTTTGCTTTTTTGGACAAGGACTCCTGTAGGTTAGACTGGCCTTGGACTCACCAGGTAACTGAGGATGACCTTGAACTTCTGACCCTCCTTGCCTTCCCCCACCCAAGTGCTGGAATTATGTGCCACTACTCCTGGTTTATGCAGTGCCAGGGATTGAACTCAGAACTTCCTCCTTTCCTAGAAAAGCTCTGTCAACAGAGCTACACGCCCAGCAGCTGCTGTTTCTAGCTCTGAGGCTGCTTGCGAGCCCTGGGCTTCCGTTTATACCCACTTTTGGCTTGGCTTTGAACGTATAAACAGGTATGATCCCTTCAGGGCTCCATCCTAGCATCTGATTGTTGTATCCGCTTTAGGTGGTTCCAACTTTCTCAGGCCTAAAAATCAGGGCATCTCCAGTGTGTTGGCACAGAGTGACTTTTAACCATCTGTAGCTTGCATCTTAGTTTCCTGTAATCTTATGTAAATCTGGAAAACTCTAACGATTGCCATTCTGTCCTTTTCAGAATGAGACGTACTATGCAGTCTGGATTAAAGTAGCATAGAACTGGAAACAAGGTACTGCCATCTTCACACACGTGGCTAATACCACAGCATCTCACCCACCCAACTATTTTTGCCCCACTGTTCTGGCTAGTTTTATGTCAACTTGACATTAGGTAGAGTCATCTGAGAGGCGGGAACCTCAATTGTGAAATTGTCTTTATAAGATTGGGCTATGAACACTCCTGTAGAGCATTTTCTTAATTAGTGGTTAATGTGGGAGAGCTAGTGGTTCTGGGTGTAATGGCCTGCTCTGTCCCTTTAAGAGACAAGCTACGCCCACTCCCTCCCCTGTCTGCAGAGGCAAGCTGATCTTCTGCTCCCAGTCCTTCCCTTTCAGTTTCCCTCTCAAAGAGGCAGCTTCTGTCTCTCCCTTCTCTCCTTCCTTCCTTCTGTTTTTCTCTCTCTCTCTACCTGTGACATCTCGTGGTGTGCCCATCTGTCTGTCTGTCCTCGTGGGACTGGCTGCCCCATTGAGGTCTCTCACCCACCGCTGACTCCTTTCCTGGGACTTGTGGCCCGCTGCAGCCACTCGGGGAACTGCACCATCCCTGCCTGGGACTGGCTGCTCTTGGGACCCACTGTCTCCTGCCTGCCGCCACTTTGGGGACCTGCAACGTGGTCTCATGGCCAACTGCCCGCTGCAGCCACTCGGGGACCTGCAGCATTTTACTTTGGCCATTATACTGGGTGCTCTGAGAAAGCTGGCTGAGCAATCCCAAGAGGAAAAAGCCAGCAAGCAGCCCCTCTCCATGGTTTCTGTATCAGTTCCTGCCTACAGGTTTCTGCCCTGCTTGAGTTCCTGTCCTGACTTCCTTCAATGATGGGCAGTGCTGTGGAGGTGGAAGTTTTCCTCCCCCAGTTGCTTTTGGTCACGGTGTTTCATCCCATTAACAATGACCCTAACTAAGACATCTACTGTGGACAGTACAAGGCTGCCAGACCTTGTTGGGTCTGAATTTAGCAGGCACAACATGTACGCACACTCTTCAAACTTAGATTTGAGGAGTCAGAGAAAAGGACCAACAGAGGCTGATGATCAACAGTCTCCCAATGTCACGTCTACTGTGCACATTCTTGGACTCACGGTTCAGCGCAGAATAACAGGCAAACAGCTAGCTACGCTCACAATAATGTCATGGGGAAAAATCACTAAAGGGAACAGAAGAGAAAGTAGCTACACCTGGCATGATCTGAAGATGATTTGCTGAGAGATATAATGTGGGACAGATCTATGGAATTGACTACACGTTTGCAGTTCAGGGGAGGAGATTTTGTTTGACTTTTCCTGAGTCATCTACTACTGTTTACTCCAGATAGAGATCACACAGACAATTCGACTCAGGGCCAGCTTGGTGAACTACAGGTGAGAGGTCACTTACAACAGCAGGAATAACTTGGGCAGCTGCATCATGGAAAAGCCCTACCCTAACATGGACGTCAACTTGTGAAAACTGCATCACCTGAAGTCCATGACCATCATGGTGGGGAGCATGGCAGTAGGCAGACAGGTATGCTTCCAGGACGGTAGCTGAGAGCTAACCCCTTGATCCACAGCACCCTATGAAGCATGTCCTTCGAGCAATTGTGACCTCTTACAGATCCTGAGGAAGGCAAACCCTTGTGACCCTTCCCCATCTCTGCCCGGCAATCTCCATAGGTCCAATCTCTGAGGGCTTTTTGTTGGTGACCATAGCTGCTTCAAGAGAGCAATAATCACGTTCGTCCCCAGGAAACATCACATGACCAGGGTGGATAGGCAGAAGGCACAGCATGTGCAGAATCAGAAGCAGAAGAACCGCTGAGTGTGCCGAATACATAGAGCGAGAAACCAGATGTGGCAAATTCCTCAGAGGAGCTGTGAGAAAAAGTGTTACACGGTTCTCTTTTTCCTCACACCCTACTGTTCCTTGAGTGGGACTGGGCGAGCATCGGCAGACATTCCAGTAGCAGGGAGGTAAGTACCTTGCCCTGTATACACAGGTCTTTCTTTGCACTCAGGCTGGAAGGAAATTGTCAATATAGCACAGGCTTGGGGAGAAAACAGCAATACATACAGACTTCTGAGTATTTATTTCACAGTCCATATTAAAATTTGCATCATATCTTTGAAATTTATTTGTTTAACTTGTCTGTTTGCACATGTGGCATTTGCACGGCCACAAGGGCCACAGACACATGCGGTCAGAGGACACCTTGCTGAACTGGTCCTCTCCTTCTATAACATGGGTTCAGGGGGTTGAACTCTGGTCATCAGGCTTGGCAGCAAGCATCCTTCCCCACTGAGCTCTCACGGGACCAGGAGAAGAGATTTTTCAGTGTTTCTTATAGCTGGCACTGTAATCATCCATCCACAGAAGAGGGAAGCTAGTGAGTTTTCTTCATCAGAGGCTGGGGCTGTGTTCAAAGAGATTTACTGTGAGCCCTCATCTCTTTACATTAGATTCTTTCATCCATGCAACCACAGCAGCTATTTATAGTATGCACAGCCAGTTGTATGAGTTTGTCAAGAAGAGACAATGCCTTTTACACCTAGCTCAGAGAAATCCATGTCCCTTAAGGAACCCGAATCTATGAACTCTGTTCCTAGGAAAGCTCTGCTTCCTTTCTTTCTTAGCAGACATGTGTAGAAGGGCAGTGCATTGTGCTTTGACATGTCCCAGGTGGGTGCCCAGGGTCCCCTAGTGTGAAGATCATGGGCCATAGGCCAGATGACTTGTTTTTACTTAGTTGGTACTAGCGTAGCTTCCATTAATTCAATCATTAAGTAGAGGATTTTTGTGTCTCAAGGGCTTTTAGACAGGGTCTCACTATGTAGCTCTGTTTGGCCTGGAACTTGCTGTATAGACCAGGCTGGCCTCCAACTCACAGAGATCCACCTGCCACTGCCTCCTGAGTGCTGAGATGAAAGGTGTGCACTACTGTGCACAGAAAATGATTTGTTTATTTTTATTTCACATGTGCAAATGTTTTGTCTGCACATAAATTTGTATACCATTTGTATGCCTGGCGCCCGCAGAGGCTGGTAGAGGATATTAGGTTCCCTGGAACTGGAGTTAGGTCTGGCTGGGAACCGCCATATGGGTGCTGGGAGCTGAACTGGGTCCTCTGCAGGAAGAGCAAGTGCTCTCAACCACTCAACAATCTCTCCAACCCTCATGGCATTTCTTAAACCAGAAGAATTTGATTTAGACATTATTTCACATTTATAGGTTAAAAACGGTACATTGAATGAAATGTGAAATCTGTTTAATTGATTCCCGTGGACTCTTGTGAACCTGAGATGTCAGGGGTGGTATCAAGGTGACTGACTGCTGTGGTTTGTGTACTTGGAGTATGAACCCCAAGGGTCTTTGTGCTGAGGTTTAACCCTGTAGTGAGGCATTAAGTAGATGGAAACTTAACCCAGCTGTGGTGTTTGGAGGCAGGACTTCTTGGGGGTAATTGGTTTAGCTATGTCACCGGGGTGGAGATGCCGGGGTGGTAATTGAATTGGATGGCTTTGTAAGAAGAGAGAGAGAGACCAAAAACTCCATATAATCTTCCTGTTTATGAAATGTTCTGCTTCTAGAATTTTCTTAAGGTAATAAAAAAGGGCCGAGACTCTGATTCATCCCAGTTGTATCACTGAAAGCCTTGTGCTCCAGGGCTCTGAACCACAGAGTAATTCCGCCTGTCCAACCTCCACGCTGGTCATCTTGGGTTGCCTTCTGCACACAGAGTTAATCCTGCACTAGTCTATGAACTCAGGATCTAGCTAGAGCAGAGACTGATGTAACTAACTCGTGTGTCATTTGAAAAAGTCAGTAATGCATGAACGTGACTAACTAAAAACAACAACAACAAAAAAACAAAAAACAAAACCAAAAAAACTGAGGTTGAACTACTCACATACTAGGCTATACATGAGACAGGCAGCAAATGAAGAAAGGGAACAATACAAAAGGACGACAGGAAGCACCTAGGAGGGTTGGACTTGCGGGCTTGTGTTTCCTCTGGACAGAACTTGTGTGTTTGTGAAAGACTTACAGTGAGGGTGGTGTGCCACCAAACCCAGCACAGAGCTGTGATATTCTGACGTCCCACCCCTTCCTGTCCTTGATGCCCCCCACACCCATTCAAGGGGCTATTCTAGCTACATATCCTCTTGTATCACATTTTAATTTTCTTTCTATATGCCATGCCCTTTAGTGACTTTTTCTTTAATGACTTTTAATGAAAAATCTCCAGCATACAGAACACTTGAGAGATTATTACAGTGAACATCCATATGCCCACCAGCTAGACTGGGTAGGCTGGAGTCCGAGTCTTGCTTTATTGCACGTCATTTGTCTCTCTATCTTATATTTTTATATTTTAGATACATGCCAAAAGCAAGTTGCATAGGTTCTAAACACCTGAGTTTCTCTCTCTCCTCTCTCCATTTTTAGCGAAAATTTAGAGACAATGAAATGTTAGCAATCTTAACTATATTTTTCTAGTTAATTCTGACAGACAAACCCATGACTGTAACAAGCCCTCATCGAGTCCTTGAACATAGCTACCTTCTAAAAAGTCTCTCTCATCCCTTCCCTGGGCTTAATCTCTATACTCCCAGAGCTCCCTCCTGTCATTTACCGAAGCAATCGCTATTCTGACCCTCCCCCATACAACAGATTGCTTTAATTTGTCTTCCTCTGTTACTTATTTTCTTATTTCTTGAGATACAGTCTCTTAATTAACCGGAAGCCTGGCTAGGCTGGCTGGCCAGCAAACTTCTGGGTCTGCCTCTCTCTGGACACTGCCACAAACTCTAGGTTTATAGAGAATGCCATCACATCTGGCTTTCACCTAAGTTATGGGGATTTGAACTCGGGTCCTCATGCTTGTACACACTGAGCCGTTGTCCTCAGCACACAGTATACTCTTACATCTGCTTGCCCCCACTCAGCGTAGTGTCTGTGAGGTTCCTCTGTGTTCATAGGTTTGATGTCTTCTGTGGGATTGAGAAGTCACACTTTCTCCTTTTGAAGTATATCTGGCCTGTTTCCAACTTTCGAATCTACACAAAAAAGTTTTTCTGCCCATAATTGTTCAAGTCTTTGGAGGATGAGTTTCCATTTCTCTAGGGTAAATGAGGAAAACCATAAAGACTTTGCAGGATGGTGGTATTCCCACAGCTTCAGCATTCCCTGTCTCGCCCCCTCCACCCATTTTCTTATGTTCTCCCTTTCTTTTTCTCTATTTTCTTCCCCCCACCCTCATCTTTCTTCCATGAGCCATTTAGCTCTTTTCTCTCCTGAAAGGGCACAAAGTCTTCTTGGCAGTGGCTCACTCCCCAGTGCTCCTTTTTGTGAGAGGCAGAACCAAGGGACAGCATTCCAGATGCAAGGCAAGCCATCGTGCCCCTCGGGCGTGGTGCCTTCACTCAGTGGGTTGGAATGCCTCTGGAGTCCCCTTTTCAGATCTGTCATTCTGTGACCCACGCCTTCCTTAGAGAAGACACAAATCTGTCAGGAAGCTAAGAGACAAAGAGGGAAGGAGATGATGACCTTTAGGGTGGAGAAAGAGAGGACAAAACACAGAAGCAAAACAAGTGAACTTCTGTCCAGTTGCTTGGCCTGCTACACAGTGATGGAGTTATCCGAGCTGACAAGTTCCTCAGTGGGTCTGGTCTCCCCTCACTTGTGTTCTCACGCTCAAGCTTCCCATGCGGCCTAGGCTGATCCTCTGCTGCTAACATCTGTGTGAAATCCCTTCATGATATTTTCTGTCTCCAATTTATGTATATTAATTCCATGCTTTCAAGTCTTTCAAGGCAGGATGAGGAAACCTCAAGAGGCCCCTTTCTTGCCATTAATAAGGGCTTTACGGATACCACTTCATCTTTCTAGTGTGATCCAGAGGAAGGATGGTAATGATAAGAGCATTAAGTCCAAGTAGTGATGAACCATCTGAGCTAACTCCATTCAAAATCCAGAACCAAACCTTAAAAGCCAACTTGGTGCCATAGCGCCCCCTGGCATACCTAATTGCAACTGCACTCTGCATCTTCCAACCTTTAATGTGTTTTGATGCACCAAAATGTACTCATATTTCACAACAAATTAATTGTAGTTCAAAAGGAGCAGAGTTAGGCTTTCAATTCTGACTCTAGGCAATCATCTAAGTGATTATTTTGTGTCTCTGCTATACCAATTAAGCTTATTGGATTCCAGCTAATTAAATTACTTAACTCAAAGATAAGGGGATTGTAACAGACTCCAAAGATGGAATGGGCTTTAGCTTTTAGATGGCTGTCTTTCTGAAGTTAGAGCATTTAGTTCCCTATGCTGTGTTGGTAGACTGACTCTCTTGAATTGAGTAAGCTGTTAAGCCATTCTGGGACTCTCAAGTCCTACAACTTTAAGACCTCAGGGCATGCACCTGGGGGACTGGACCACACAAAAGCTTTGGGAGAGGGGCCCTGCTGCAGGTGGTAGGTATGCTGAGCCTCTTATCTCTGTCATCTAAAATCCTCTCTGCCTTCCCCCTCCCCCCC
>JAQHUG010000207.1:3354674-3420145 GCA_028555095.1 Dicrostonyx torquatus | reverse complement strand
TGTGAATATTTTTTATTGCCATTGGTTAATAAAGAAGCTGCTTTCAGCCAATGGTTTAACAGAACAAAGTCAGGCAGAAAATCTGAAAAGAGATGTAGAGAGAGAGTAGGTGGAGTCAAAGAGATGCCATATAGCTACTGTAGGAGACAGACACCTGGAAATCTTACTAGTAAACCATGAGCCTCGTGGTAAAATATAAAATAATAGGAATGGGTTTATTTAAGATGTAAGAGCTAGTTAGAAATATGCTTAAGCTACTGGGCAAACAGTATTGTAATCAATATAGTTTCTGTGTGATTATTTAGGGTCTGGGCGGCCTGTAACAAACTAGCAGTCTCTAACTACAACTTTTGGACTTATTTCCTAGTGTGGGAGCAGTGCCTAAGGTGCTGCATGGAGAGGAGCATAGAAGAAGGTAATTTCTGCTTTGGTGGATAAAAATAGACAATTTCATGTATGTGTGTGTTCACAAGTTTATATGCGCCTGTGCACAGGTTCACATGTTTGTGGATGTGCATGCATGTGTAGATGCAACAGGCCTTCAGATAGCACAACTGACACCATTATAGAAGTATCATTCAGGCCTTGAATCCCAGCACATAGAGAGCAACACCTGCTAAAATGAGAACAAAGACATAATCCATTCAAGTCTATGGTTCTGGAAAGGCCCTGAATGCTGTTGTGGCTTCTCCACCTGAGGTATGTCAGCCCAGGATGTGATTTTTCTGCTTAAAAGCTCACCCTCAGAAAGACTCAGGATGGCACTCAGGTCCTGAATGCCCAGTGTAGTCGCTGGACTGCTGATGAAGATTTTCTATTGGCTCGAACCCTTGTCAGAGTGGTCTTTGGTGGATAGCTCACAGCACAGAGACCAGAAGTCAAGCTTGGGTCTCGTTCTTCAGAAGTCATACACCTTGGTTTTAGAGACAGAGTTTCTCACTGAGGTCTGTGGCTCTCTGATTGGGGCAGATTGACTACTCAGTGAGCTCCAAGGATCCTCTGGCTTTGCCCTCCCAGAGTTGGGATCACAAGTGTGTGTATCAAATGTGGGGACAGAACTTAGGTCCTCATGCTTTCTTGGAAAGCCTCTTACCAACTGAGCTACTTCTTCAGTTCCTCAAATACACTATTTTTATGCTGGAAAGTTCCAAGTCAGGGTGACTCAGCTTGAGTGCAAGCATGCCGAGGAGGCTTCCCATAAGCACTCTTCTCTTAAACGAGAATGCCAATCTCTTTTGAGGCCATTTCTGTCTGTCCTTTGCTGCTTTTAAATGTCCTCAAGCCCAATGCTCTGGCACATACTAGACAGTCAAAAACATGGTGAGGACGGTACTAGATTCTCAAGAGATGCTGATGCACTAAGGTAACGGTTGGTTGGTTTTAAAATTCTTGATTTATCTTGTCTTCTGTGGCATGTGATATATTAAATTCACTTCACTGCCCCGGGATGGACCCCAATGGCATTGCCCTCCCACCCAGGCAAAACTTGCTGAACACTTTCTTCTACCAAGCAGGAGGGCCTCCCATTCCCCTTCAGAATTTGAATATTTCCAGGGATGCTCTTCAGGGGAGGCTTGTGAGCACCCACATACATCTTGGAAAGCCAATTAATCACCTTTCCTAGATGCTGATGGGGAGAGCAACAACTCTCTAGCAATCAGTAAAACCAAGTCACACACATCCCCAGAGGCAGCAGCAGGATTCGGAACCAGGAAGGAGTCTTCCTGCTGACCACCAGATCGGTGTGCTTGCCAGCGAGGTCACAGCTAAGTATAAAATGCCTGGAGCAAACTGGAGGAGTGGGGCCAGAGAGCAGAGTAATGAACAAAACTCCCCTCAGCTGGTTCATTATCCCCACCTGCTCTGGTCCATCCAGAATGAAATCCTATTGACTGCAGCATTTCAGCTGGGGCTTGTCCTCTTTGCAATTCAGATCACGTTGCTTGCAGCTCCTAGAAACTCAAATAAACAGAAGGACTGATAGTAGTACTGCAAATGCAATTAAGGCATCCATTGTAAAGTAAAAATGAATTACCTCACCCTCACCATATGGCCAGAACTGATTAACACCTAGAAGAAATCATCTAAAGCCTGTGAAGTCAGAATTACCATCTTAGATCATTGCGACAGACTTTCTGGCAGGGAGGGAGGGAGACAGAAAGTGCCTGGAAATTTGCTAGACACCCAAAAAAATCTCTTTCAGATTAGGTGAGAGTGACTGGCAGCGTAAGTTCTGTGAGGTGTGTATTTTGGAGTTGTTGAGTTGGGCAACTGTCTCCATTGGTTTTCCTGTAATTACAAGGAGTTAACAATATACCCCAAGACTGACAGTTTCAGCCACTCTCAGGAATGGGTTTAGCCCATCCATCAAAAAATATTTTTTTCCATAAGTTATTTGTTGAGCTGCTGTTCCTTGGCCAGCAGATCATTTTGTGTGACCTTTAGGGCTAGTTAAATGGTAGGAGCCGGAGACTTTCTGGGCTGGGCCAAACAGGTTATCATTAGAAAGATGCAGACCCATCAAGGAGACGGGCACTGTTAAAGCTGCCTTTCAAAGGCACATGGGGAGCCGTTTCTGACATTTCTGTTTCTGACATTTGATTAGCATATGTGTTCTGGGGCTGTGAAGAACTCAACGAGGTCATCTGCCCTCATCAGAATCCTACAGATGACTTTATCTGTACAGGTCTGGAGGAAGTTTACTCAGCTTAAGGTTGCCCAGGATTTCTCTTTTATTTTATTTTTTTCTGTAAATTCTTCCATGGAGAGTGAAGATATGTTTACTTGCTAATGGGAGAAGTAGCCACTTCGTAGGGGGGTGGGGCTCAAACCTGCAGCCCTTTGCGTCTGTGTTGAAAAAGACAAAATAAAAAATAAAAAATAAAAAAAAAGAAAAGAAGAGGAACGGACAAACTTTAGAGCCTTGCTTCTTTAGTTGCTTCTCAGGAAGACTCAGGCATTGAGTCAGGGACACCCTGCCATCTGGGTCAAGACTGGAGGAGAGTGGAATACAATCCCCAGGGTGGACATTTATTTCTCGGCAAGGAAGCCTAGATTGGGCTGTGGAGCCAGCTGGCTACCCTGAGGGCAAACAGCAAGCTGTGCATAAGGTCATCTGGAGTTTTTGTAACTCAAGCTGGATTCAGAGACCTTACACAGCTGTTGTCAGTGTGGGGACAGAGTCCCTCGTGGCATAGTTGAGAGAGGGGCTGCTTAGAGGGTGGTCCTTTGGGAGAAAATGACATGATTCTGGATTTCTCTTCTGAGTTCCTGTTTCTGAACTCAGAGATCTTCTACCTCTCAACCCCTGGACAATTTCTAGAAGGTTGTTCTAATTGGTGTGACACACGGTCTCATCAGTGAGGGCCCCAGCCGGGGATAGTATTTATTAGTCTCACACTTGGTTCAGCCACGGAGCTGTATTAAGAGGACCTTAGGGCTGGAGGGATGGCTCAGAGGTTAAGAGCACTGCCTGCTCTTCCAAAGGTCCTGAGTTCAATTCCCAGCAACCACATGGTGGCTCACAACCATCTCTAAAGGGGTCTGGTGCCCTCTTCTGGCCTGCTGGCATATACACAAACAGAATATTGTATACATAATAAATAAATATTAAAAAAAGAGGACCTTATCTTGAAAACCATGAACAAAGAGAGGGGGTCCCTGTACATTGTCGTTTAAAATGCCTGGTAGTGACAGCTTCGTGTTGGCCAGATGGCCCTAGTTTCAGTGTGATGGGGCCCTCTGCAGAATTTAAATATCTGAACAACGAGGAAGGATGCTAGTAAGAGCGCACTTTGAAACCCAAGTTAATCAGATTTTAGTTGTCCTGGGACAGATAGGGCAGTAAATGGTTTTATTTATGAAGCATGTTTGGGTCTCCTAGGTCCTTTAGCTACAGAATTCATGGAACTGAGCTGTGGATGAGGGGAGGCCACGAGAGGCGCTGAGAAGGGGAGGAAAGTGCTTTCTCCCTGTGAGAAAGGTCAGGATGCAGTTTTTAAAAGCAGTTTATTTTTTACAGAAGGAGCCTTGTAATTCGATATGGTGAAAGAAAAAGCCCACTACCGATTGTTGCTTCTTAGCACCGGACCCCATAGCCAGTGCTAGCGTTGCTTGGTGTCCCAAGTCCACACAAGCTCAGTGCTGAGGACTCTCCAGATTGCTGCTCCGGCACCCCTGAACCTTTATGAAAGGAGCGGGTCCCAGGATGAGCGCCCGGTCATGGTGAAAAGGCTTTGACTAGAAGATGCTAAAACATTTGAGATTGGCTGTGCTTCAAGCATTTATACAGACCACGCCAGAGTATTGTAACGGCCATTAAAGAGAAAAATCAAGGTCTGCTTAAAAACAGTTTTTAGTTTTTCTCACTTGAAACCATTTTATTGTGAATTATACATGTTTTTGACCTTTTCCTTGTGCTAAAAACATTTGTGCCTGTTCTGATGAATTTAAAAGCTCTGGGGAATAACTTCAGAAGCAAATTTTTGGAGGCCCCCAAGATGTGAATACCTGACCTAGAAATATCCAGAACCATAGGCAGAGCTGTAAAAGACTGCAGGTCCTTTCCTCTGTGTAGATGGCATTGGGCATGGCAGATGGCACTGCTGCAGATGGGCTCGGTGGCATTCAGGCTAAAGCTCTGTGGGATTAGGTGGCCTCAGCAGCTCAGTCTCTATTCTGGACTCTGGCCCTGCAAGCCTCCCAGGGCTGGTGACAGCTGCCTTCAGGCTTTCGGGGTGGGGTCCTTCAAGGGGCAGCTGGGCACCTGTTGTGCTCCATCCTCCTGTTACTCATACGCGTCTTCAGAGGTCCTCGTCCCTCTCCCTCCTTTATGCCCATTCTGGCTAATAGACCATTATGCTGACAACAGACTTTCTGTTTCTACCCTCGGCACTACATCTAGAGCAGCAGCAACCCTGCCTAGAATATTTGTATTGTAATTAAAAATTGATATCTGGTGTTCCTGGAGCTCTTTGATAGTCAGTGCTTCAAATAAATAGCCTCTGAACCACTTCATCTGGACTAATTTGATTTTAGAGCGATGTGGCTTCTTTTTTCAAGTAGTTACTATGAATGGAGAAGTTTCTAAGAGCACACGAGGGGCCTCATCTGCATCTAAAGAGGGATAGGACTTGGCTCAGCTAAGCCCCATGTGGCCCGAGATGCTGTGCCCCATGATGGTGTTATTTCAGATGGACTAAGCCAGATGTGGGGAAATCTAATACGTGTGGACTTAGTATGCTTTCACATGAATGGCTTGTTGGAATTGTATGGCTGACCACACCGTTGGCAGGGGCTGACTTTTTCCCAAAGAGAGTAGATATTCCCACCATCTCAAATTCTGGGAAGATGTTCAGGGAATTAGTTCAGAATTCATGGAAGAGATGGCTGAGAAAGTACCGTGTCTCTGGTCTCAAAAGCGGCAGTTTGCTGTGAAGACAGTCATGCCTAGAACTAGTTTGAAGAGATTTCCATATCTGATTCTTTTCTGCTCTCCTCAGTGGCAGCACACACCTGTTGCTGTTTGTGTGCTTGCTTTGCTTTCCCAATATCTACGTGCCCTTTCTGGAAATATCACCTGTACCTTTTGTCTAAGCTGTAGGGCTTCACACACGGTACATTCAGACAGTCTAGTGCAGAAAGAGAGATGCTTTGTCCGTGATGTCATAGGCTTCTGTGTGACAAGCGACACAGACCTGGTTTAATGAGCAATGATATATTCCTCACATACCGAGCCATTTATGGCCTAGCATTATCACCCCATTTTGCCCAATAAGAGAGTCTGAGAACTTAGTGCAAAGGAGTCATTCTTGGCTTGAAAACACCTAGCACTGCTGGGGGAGGGGCACCACTGGAAGAAAAAAGTGCACAGAGCTGGACAGATAAAGAAAGGAGTTTGAATCCTTAGGGTATTCTTGAGCACCTGAATCTAGCCGTATCCAAGTATGTGCTTTTTCAGTTGTATGAACAACAACAAAACACACACAAGTCCTCTTTTCTTGGCTCAGGTGAGTTTTAATTGTGAGTTTTAATTTTTGTCATTTGCTCCCAAAGGTACCTCATTAAATTAAAATCTATGTCTCAAGTATATGTTGTAGAATCCAGGAAAGTGCTATGCTCTTGTCTGGTGAAAAGTGTATTGTAAGAAGAGAGCTACAGCTTCAGGAGCTGACCTTCAGCCCATAGGAAGTAATCCGCAGAGCAGGAAGTAGGTACTGGCAGGCTACTGGTGAAGGCAACAACCTTGTAGATATGGAACACGCTACTGTTCTTGATAGGTCCCCATGTATACCCAAGAAAGACACCTAGTAAAGGGCTCTACATATCAGAATAGTTTGTTTGTTTTTTTTTATCAATGTTTAGTTTCCTATTCAGATCAGTTTTCATAATAGCCAAAAGATGATAACAACCTAAATGTCAATTGACAGGTGACTACATAAACAAAATGTGGTCTATACATACAGTGGGATGTTATGCAATTTTAAATAATGAAGGGTGGGATGGAGAGATGGTTCAGTTGTTAAGCACATGTATTTCTCATCACAAGGACCTGAGTTTTATTTCTAGCACCAACGTCAGGCAGCTCACAGCTGTCTGGAAATCCAGCTGCAGGGAATCCAATTCTTCTGGCCTCTTGGGACAACAAAACACACATGGAATATACTCACACAGACACACACAATTAAGAATAAAACAAATCTTAAAAACATAAAATGAATGAAAGTTTTTCTAATACATACTACCATGGATGAACCTTGAGGACATATGCTAAATGAAATTAGCCAATCACAAATACAAAATTCTGTATGACTCTGCTTGTATGAGGTATGTAAAGGAGTCAAATTTATAAAAGCAGAGAATAGAATGGTGGCTTCTAGGGTCTTGGAGGAAGGGTAAATGGGGAGTTATTTAATGGATATGGAGATTCAATTATTTTTTATTGTTTTTATTGAGCTATATAATTTTCTCTGCTCCCCTTCCTTCCTCCCCCACCCCTTCTTCCCTTTCCTGTGATCCTCACACTCCTTATTTACTCAGGAGATCTTGTTTTTTTCTACTTCTTATGTACATTAGATCCATGTCTGTCTCTCTTAGGGTCCTCATTGTTGTCTAGGTTCTCTGGGATTGTAAACAGTAGGCTGGTTTTCCTTTGCTTTGTGTCTAAAAGCCACTTGTGAGTGAGTACATATGATATTTGTCTTTATGGGCCTGGGTTAACTCACTCAATATGATGTTTTCTAGATCACTCCATTTGCCCGCAAAATTTCAAGATACCATTATTTTTTGCCGCTGTGTAGTACTCCATTGTGTAAATGTACCACATTTTCTTTATCCATTTTTTGATTGAGGGGCATTTAGGTTGTTTCCAGGTTCTGGCTATGAAAAATAATGTTGCTATGAACAAAGTTGAGCACATGTCCTTGTAGTACAATTGAGCATCCTTTGGATATATACCCAAAAGTGGTATTGCTGGTTCTTGAGGAAGGTTTTTTTTCTAATTTTCCGAGAAATCGCCATACAGATATCCAAAGGGGCTGTACCAGCTTGCACTCCCACCAGCAATGCAGGAGTGTTCCCTTTTCTCCACATCTTCTCCAGCATAAGTTGTCATCAGTGTTTTTGATCTTGGCCATTCTTACAGGTGTAAGATGGAATTTCAGAGTTGTTTGGATTTGCATTTATCTAATGGCTAAGGATGTTGAACATTTCCTTATGTGTCTTTCAGCCATTTTAGATTTCTCTGTTGAGAGTTTTCTCTTTAGGTGTGTACCCCATTTTTTCATTGAATTATTTATTCCTTTGATGAGCAGTTTCTTGAGTTTTTTGTACGTTAGGGACTGCAGACTACCAGACCCTGAATTTCCTGTAAACAACTTTTTTTCCTTTTGCTCCGAGCAGCTGCTGCAGCTGCTCTGAGCATGAGACCCTGATGGCAGGAGAGTGGTTTCTGATGGGTCTGCAGCTGAAAGATCCTGAGAGCTGGGGCGTGGCCAGAGCCCTATATAAGCTGCCTCCGAACACAACAAAGGGGACATTCTTGTTTTAAGGATGACCCATGTCCCCGTGTCTCTGTGTGCGTATGTGTTTAAATCTCCAGCCCCTTTCCTAGCTCGTGTACCGTTCCATAGTGCAGGCGCTACATTTGTATATTTTAGAGTTCAGCACTCTGTCTGAGGTGTGGTTGGTGAAGATCTTTTCCCATTCTGTAGACTGCAGAATGTTTTGTTGACCGTGTCCTTTGCATTACAGAAGCTTCTCAGTATCAGAAGGTCCCATTTATTAATTGTTGCTTTCAGTGTCTGTGCTACTAGGGTTATATGTAGATTCAATTCTACAAGATAAAAATAAAAAAGCATGTAGTGTATCAGTGTTCTAATTTCTGTGACCTGTCATCTCATCAGCGAGAGTTCACACTGCGACCCACTTAATGGTGTTTTCCCGAGATAATATCTTTACCTGGCTACCTCAACCGTGATGGGCTCTACTGAGCTATAGACTCTAGGTGCAGGGCCCCTGTTTCACAGCCTGGGCTTACTGCAGTGCCCTCTTTTGCTCTAGAATCCATCCAAATGCAACTGCCATCTGTAAGCAGATAACTCCTGGCTTTCAGAGTAAAAATCAGTGAAACCTGTGTCCCTGAAGATGCTGAAGGACGGCCTGGCAGTAGTCGCTGTGGAAGAAAAAGACTCCTGTGATCATCAATCATTTTTCTAAATATGACAAGCAATAATATCTAATTCAGTGCCTTAGATTTTCTTAGATGCTTCAGTCATTACTAAAAGTCCAAGAATATTAAGAGGAAGTTTAAGCTCTCAAGCAGCCTCACATCTATATTAACACATCTAAAAAAGTGTGACAACTTCCTTCAGCATCTGTCTGTTTAGGAAAAGAAAACATTTTCCTGGTAGAATGATGAATGTGAGCAGCTTTGGGAAATTGATTGAAAATACAGGACTAGGGACTGGAGAGACGGTTCACCAGTTAAGAGAGCTTATTGCTTTTGCAGAGGACCTGAATCCAGTTTCCAGCACCTACATGGTGACTCACAACTGCCTCAACTCTAGTTCCAGAGGACCTGATACCCACTTCTGATCTGCATGGGTTACTGCATGCACATGCCACACACACATACACTCAGGCATACACATATATGTATAAAAATAAAACCAAAAATTTTACAAAACATCATACTAAAGCTCCAGACAACACACCAGGAATGCTATCATTTATTTGCTACATCATGAGGTATCCTAGTTTAATTTCTGTTGCTGTGATAAAATACCCAAAGCCGACACAGATCAGTGTTGCCCTATTCTCTGACAACTCCCTTTCCAGTCATTTAGTCTTGGTCCTTCTGTGGTCCTACCCACCCAGAGACATCCATGTCTATTTTTATTTTCTTCACCTTTCTTCCCTGGTGAAGAGGAGGGATTTCCTCTTACCACAACTTTTCAAAGTCACTGCTGAGTTGGGTTAATAAGACAGTTCACGTACATTTTCAGTGAACCTATTCATGGGCTAGGTTGGGTTTTTGACCATAAGAGCATTGGCGTGTCCTCTTAAAGACATAACTTGGTCCCAGCTTCTAGATGATACCTTGTGGAGTTTGATAACAGTCTTTATAAATACAGTACAGCCCTGGGAACCAACAGTCATTTGTGTGTGTGTGTGTGTGTGTGTGTGTGTGTGTGTGTGTGTGTGTATACTGTCCATGAGAAGTAGCACATGTGACTTACAAAAGTCTGGGAACAAAGATGAGGGAGGTCTTTGCTCTTCCTACAGTTTGCAAGTTTCTGCCTTTTGGGTTGGTGAGGGTCCCATGGATGCCTCTTCAATTTTGGTAAAGACAGAGTTCCCTAGTCAGGCCATTTTGGTGTCTTCCTGCAAAAGGGTCAGCAGGCTGAGGTGATACTGCTGACTGTCACAGAGAAATATGCACAGTCTGACTAGCACATTTTTAGTGCTCTGAATTTTTACCTGTGAACAGGTGATTCTGGCAACTAGTGTGTGATAAGGGCTTGGTAGCCAGGGTACAGGCACTTCAGAGATGACTGGCGGGGTGGAGTGTTGTCTTTCCTCTCCCCCCTGCCCTCCCGCCGCACCCATCAGACAGGTAATGCCTAGGATGAAGGAAATTTCAAATGGAGTAGGGGAGTAGCCTGAAAATCAGTGACAGCCCAAGCACCAGCCCGCAGGAGCCAGTTGCTCCATTTTCACGTCAGATCTTTTGTGCCATTTTTAGGCACAGGGATTTCCTGTGTGTTCTTTCCCAACACCCAGAATGTGTGTCCTTTTGTTGGAGGACTGCCCCCAGGTGGTCACAACTAGAAGTACTTGGGAATTTTCTTTTCTTCCCTCTCCCCCTTTCTTAGGGGGCTGCCTGTTGTGGTCAGCCGGAAAGGTACTGGGGCATAAATTTTCCCAACTTTTTTTTCCCCTGCTGCTAATTTGGGTAATTCTAGAACATGACCTACATTGTTTCTAGAGCCCCATTGTAGGAATGGAGTTTGATATCAGGTACTTACTAAGCTTCCTCTTGATTTGATGAACCACCATTCAGTTAAGATATTTTCCCCCTGTGTCTAGGCTGAGCAAGGTATCCCTCCATAGGGAATGGACTCCAAAGAGCTAGCTCACACACTAGGGATAAATATGGGGTTACACTGCTAGTGGCCCCACAAAGTGCCACACAACTGTCACCCATATTCAGAGGGCCTAGTTCGATCTTATGTAGGTTCCCCAGCTTGGTCCTGCCTCAAGGGATGTCAGGCTTTGCTGACTCTCCATGGGAGGCCTCACCCTCTCTGAGGAGTGGATGGGGGGTGGAGGTGGGGAGAAGGTAGAGGGAGCAGGAGGATGAGAGGGAGAGGGAACTGGGATTGGTATGTAAAATAAGATTGTTTTGAAAATTAAGGAAAAATTGGAAAAAAAAGATGTTTTTCCCTAATGAATTTTTGTCTCCAAGTGTGCTGTGAATCCAGTATAAAACATGTCTTTAGGGCTCTGAAATGGGACGAGCAGATGCAGTGGCTTCATAATTAGAGTTTAAATGTCGGAGGGAATTAAATTAATTTTCTAAGTGATGGTCAATGTTGAAAGATGATTTGACAAGACAAGAGATTATTGGGAAATTAATGAGGGAAATTAAGTAATCATTTTATATAACATTATATTATATATATTAAAACAGAAAGTAGTTGTTTTTATGTAAAATATGTTGGGTTTTCAAATTGAGTAGAAGGGTTTATTAGATTTCTAACATAACTTTAATATATTTGACTTGACAAAAACAAAAATATATTTTTAGAAATTCCTTTCCAGACTAGTCTTTTTCTTTCTTTCTTTTTTTTTTTGGAGACAGTGGAAGCTCATTAGACTTTGAAGAAAATAAATATTGAATGAACTAACTCAAGGCATTCCTGTGTGTTTATAAATTCCTGTAGCTATACTCTTCATTGTGGGTATGAGTTTATCAAGATACGTTCAGTAAGATATGTAAAATGCTCAAGTCAACATCAAAATGTCAAGCATGCACAAAAAATTAGAGGCACCCATAAATTATCCCAGAATCTCATTTACCAAACTAGACAACTAATTACAGTTGTGCTCATCAGTGCATGTAAAGTAGGTAGTTCAACACAAAAATAAATCTATAAAAAGATGCATCAATAATCATAAGTGTAAGATATCATCAAGCCCCATCCTGGTAATTATTTGAGGTAACTCCAATTTGGAACCCCGAAAGTGCATCTTGAAGCTCCAAGGTGGGATCGAGGCAGCCGAATGGATTTCCAGCCGCGTCTTCTTTTCGCAGGACATCCAGTCTTAGCAAAAAAAAGTGCAGAGTTCAGAAAATGAAATGTGGCAGCTTTTAAAGATGTTAGCCTACTAACAAGTGGTAGCAGACAATTTTTTTTTCTGTATTTCCTTAAACTGTACACTATAGCACCTAAGAGACACAACGGTGGTAAGAATTTAGGGCTTATCTTTGGAAGCTCACTCCTAATGTCTGATGATGGCCACAGGCCTCTCCTCATCCAGGACAGAGTTAGTCTATTTTCCAGCTTTCGGGTTTTATAACGAAGCAGGTGCTGGATGGCAGTAGGCTTCTGGGCCCCGCTTTCACTGGAGGTGGCAAAGGAAAATGAATTGGAGGGGAGAAACATTTTAATCCACTTGATAACTACACTATCGAATTGTTTTTGAAAAGCCTCAAAATAATTTAAATATTCGCTTGTTCCTCAGAACATGAATTTTGAAGTAAGATTTGCAAACAGTTTGCCCCCACCCCTTCCCCAGAACTGTATGAACAGTATCTTTTAAAATTATTATTATTATTTTTTCTCTTTTGAGACAGGCTCACTGTGTAGCTCTGATTGGCCTGGAGTTCACTGTGTAGACCGCCTGGCCTCAAACTCACAGATATCCTCCTGCCTCTGACTCCTGAGTGCTGGGATTAAAGGCCTGTGCTACATCCATGATGTTTTTAAATATACAATTTTATGTATACTTCTGAAACATTTTCACCACTCTCTCCTCCCCCTCCCTCCCCTTTCCTTCTCTTTTCTCTTCTCCTCTCCTCCCCACCCTTCATTCTTTCTCTTCTAGTTTGAGTATCAGATGTCCACGACAGGCAACTGGTCCGAGCTGGTGGCAGGGTTTGGGGGAAGTGATAGAGCTTGGCTGATGGAGGTGGTCACTGGCTGGCTTTGAGGATTATAACCTGGTCCTGTTCCAGACTTGTCATCATCCATATGGTGCTAGTTTCTCAGACATGCAGACTGCAAGACTCATAGGGTCTTTGAGGTTTGTAGCAAAGCTCTAGAAGAAGGCCAGTGAGGATGTGTAACAATAAGAAGCTGTGAAGGTCAAGACCAAATTACAGGAGAAATCCCAGGGATGTAGAGATGCCAGGAGCATGGGACATGTGCTACAGAAAGCATAAGGTACTGGACTGAGTCATCTCCAGACAGAAACCTTATCTCCTATCCACAGCAGCGCTACGGATAGCGCTATGGATTGGCTACAGAGGGGTCAGGGCTACGCAGACCTCTTGGAGCCAATGTGATGGCAAGTTCCAGATGCTGGACATGTAACTAGAGGATTTAGTGTTTACCTACTAGGGTTCAGTCTTACCTTGGTCTGGTTTGTGGCATTGTGTATGAGAAGTACATAACTTACTTTTGGGTTTTCAGGGGCTTACAGCTGACAGCTTTCCTGGAGTCTCAGAAAAGGCTATGACTTTTCAATATTGCTGGGACAATTAGACTACAAGAAGATTTGATTCTCTACTGAATGCATTTGGCATTACTAATAGCCATAAATTTATGGGGCAGAGAGAGAGGAAGGCTATAATTTAGGTGTGAACTGTCCCTATACCTGTGAGTATGTGTGTGTTTATTAGTTTTATTTAGTCTTTAAAAAATTCATCCATGTATACAATTTATTTTGACCTCCACCCCGACTCCCTCCAGTGTATTTGAGTTCTTGGTGCTTATAGTGACACTGTTTTTGAGATTGTGGAATATTTAAGAGGTGAGGCCTGGTAGGTAGAAAGAAGTCAGTTCCTGGGGGAAGGTCCATGCCTTCCTCTGATCTTTTCCCCTCCAGAATGGAGGAGGGAAGCTGCCTAAGAGTCAGGAAACAAATGAAACCTTTGTTGCTAGGCTCAGGAAACTCCTGAAACTTAGACTGCTCATATGATCTTATTATTATAAACAACAGCTGGGGAGAGAGACTCATTGACCTTCCAGCTGCCTGCAAGGCATGTTGGGAGTCCCAGGAGTGCAGCCTTCCTAAGGGATTACTTCTACTGGGGTGGACTTTAATGCCATGCATCTGCTTCTGAGTCACCCATGCCACAAGCAGCCCTTCACACATACTCCTATAAGTAACCAATAAACTCATTGGTTCAAGAGATTGGACCATGGTACGATTGTCACTCTGTTTTGGCATGTTCCGCTGGGCTGTGTAGATATTTGTTCTTGTTTCCTAGGGAAAGTCACTCAGCAGGAGTCATGCTGAGGGCTCCCACAGCCATGGACCTAGCTCCTTCAGCCACTCCAGCTGCCAAGCTGACAGGAATGTCATAAAGGCCTCTATTCCTCTGAACTGTGAGCCAAAATAAGTCCTTTCTCCTTCAAGTTGCCTTGAGCACAGTGATACAAATGTGCCTAATATACTGAGCTGGCTGTGTTTTATCTAACCATAACCAGGTTCTGAATGCTCACAAGTCGTTGGTCTGAATGCCACTTTCTGAGATGTGTCTATATTTTGCAGAATATTGTAGCTATTCAAGTTCTGCTTTCAGCACAGAGAAACGGTCTAGCACAGTTTTGATCACTCTAAAAAGAGGATGTGCTCCAAATTACACCTGGTCCCCACTAACCAAGGAAAAATTATCTTACCCAAATGACCAGAAAAATTTCTGACTAGTGTGTAGGATCAAGAAATGAACTAGCAATAACCAAATATCAGCTGGAACCCATTTATCAGTAAGTACCTGGAGGTAAACCACAAAGAGTTTTTTAATTAGGTCAGTCTGAACAGTCGGGGTCATTCAAGCCCATGCCTGAGGAAGGTCAGGAGCACAGAGCCTGTTGTGGCTCTTCTTCATTTCAGGAAGAGCACAAGCCCGGGTGCTGGAAGCTGCAAAGCAGTCTCACTGTCTTCCTGCAGCATCCAACCCCGGGATGCTCAGTGACATTTGCAACTGCTCATTTTGCAGCAAACCAGATGGAGGACAGTGTTCACAAGGAGCGCATGAATGTGTTGGTGTTTCATTTAGGGGAAAAACCCCCATATGTGTGCTAAAGTCATGATGTACTGTTAAGTGGTTGTTTTCACAGAGCACTGGAATAGAAAGAAGAGAGAGATAATGTGTAGCCACTTGGTGGAATCTGCGCATGCTGCAGTTATTATTTACTGTTATATGTCTGATTAGAACTTATTTATTCTTTATCTAAATTCAAGTTACACTGGAAACACTAATGCCTCCTTTCCAGGTACCAGCAAGCTTTCTCTATGTAGAAAAACTTAGGTTACTGTTAGCAAATCTGCTAATTTGCTATTATTGAACTTTAAATATATTCAGAAGAGAAACTTTACATCCAGAAATTGCAAAGGAGACGTGCATAACCTTTCAAAGTCATTTTAGAGCATTATTTAACTAGTCCCAGATTGTTTAAATAGTAAGGAAAACGTGTTTGTCTTGCGATCTGTTCCTGAGGAGAGGCCGTAGTCTCTGGGGTTAACATGCTATTGGGAGGTATTTGTCTGGAAGAGAAGCACGGGCAGAGAAAGACAACTTGGAAGGCTATCACTGCTTTCTTGCTTTGCAGGGCATTAACTCATTTTGTATAACTACGATTAATTATATTATTAGTTTCCACTTTTAAAAAATCCCCTTTGCTTGACATTTACAGAATTAATGCAAGCATAGCCCAGAACTTCATGCTTTATGCTTATCCCCACCCCTTTTATGCCTCTGTCAGTACAGGCATATACACCATAATTAATGACACAGACATTCTTCTATTAGCTGAAGGCTGTACTGAAGGACTGGGAGCTAAACAGATCCCTGTTGCTACCCATGGTGCCCGAGACTTTCCCCACCTTTTAATTCTTTAACTGACAGAGAAGACAAACCCCACCCGAATCCCTAGACTGTGACAATATTTTATTCAGATTTCTTTTTTTTCTCTTTTCAGTTTTTACTTAAAATAATTATTTTTTATTATTTTCATTTTGTGTGTGTGTGTGTGTGTGGTGGCAGCAGAGCAGGACATGTGCATGTGAGGTGTCAGATTTTCCTGGAGCTGGAGCCCAGGTGGATGTAAGACACTTAATACGGCTGCTAGGAACCAAACTCAGGTCTTCTGAATAGCAATACATGCTTTGTTTTTGTTTTTCAAGACAGGTTTTCTTTTTGTGTAGACCTGGCTGTCCTGGAATTGTAGATCCGGCTGGCCTTGACCTAACAGAGATCCACCTACTACTGTCTCCCAAGTGCTGGGAGTAAAAGTGTGCACCACCACCACCTCTTCTGTCTGTCTGTCTGTCTATCTATCTATCTATCTATCTATCTATCTATCTATCTATCTATCTATCTATCTATCTATCTAATACATGTTTTTAACAGATGAGACATCTCTCCAGTCCTATTCTGCTTTTGTTTTAGTTGGAAACCCTCCCGCCCCATGTAAGCCCTGGATGCCTGAACTCATGGTTATCAACTTGCCTCTGTCTTTGCTTCCAGAGTGGTAAGATTGAAGGTGTGCATGCCACATACAGTTTTACATTATTTTTTCTGTCCCAGAGTCCCATCTAGGAAATCACGTTACGATTAGCAGTCACTACCACTCTCTCCTGCAAGTCTTTCATCAGCAGCACACATCCTTGGTGTTGTCCAGTCTCTGTGCATGACTTTGTATTTTAGGTTTTGGAAAAATCATCTTCGATGGCTCCTTTTGAGACACGGCAGTTGAGAAGTGCAAAGATCAGCCTTGGGAATATGTTGTGTGTGACTTCTCCAACATTTGCTGCTCTACTGGAGAAGGGCCGCGGAGATGGATGGAATCCTGTTTCTCTGGCAGGAAAATGCAGCTGAGCAGGCAGAGTGGAGAAGGATGCACACAGACCTGAGCGGGCAGGCCTGACTCTGAAGGGCAGTGTGGTGATACTGACGCCCCATTCCAGTCTATGTTACATTGTCCCAGTTCATACAGGGACCACACATTACATTTATGACCGAAAATACATAGTTAAAAATGAATAGTTGAAGAAAGCCTTTCAGCAACTGTGTCCAAGATGGACTTTTCAATCAACAAAGCACCAGTAACTAGGAAAAAGCACCCCAAGCGTGTCTTTCTAATGACAAGGGAACCAGGTGAGAAGAGTTGAAGGCTTGTTAGAAAGTACTAGACTATTCCTCTGCATTCACATATCTTTAAAGTTGTATGCAAATAATGATAGTTTCTTATTGGTAAATTAACATTAGTTAATTTGGGGCTGTTTTTATTTTTTATTTTTAAAAATATTGAATGCAATCAAGACACCTTCTATATTAATCTGAAAAAGATTAGTGATTTAAATCACAAAATCTACAGGAAGAGAATGTTGTTCCCCAGTAACACACCTCACAAGCAGTTCCTAAGTCACAAAGAAAAAACAGCCTCTAAAGGGATGGCTGGAGGAGAGACAGAGTCTATAGCTAAAAAATCCAAAAACAAAACTTAAAGATTGTTTTATGGGTGTGTGTGTGTGTATGTCTGAGTGGATATCTGTACACCACAGAAGACAGAAGACGGCCCTGGATCCACAGGTACTGAACTTACAGGTGGTTGTGTGCGGCCTGGTGTGGGTGCCAAGAACCGAATTTAGGTCCCCAGCAGCAGTAGCAGATGCCCTTGACTCCAGGGCCTTCTCTCCAGCTCCAAGTGTCATGTTCGGAGCCATTAGATCTTAACATCTGGAGTCAGTTCTGCCCATAACTTCCTGAAAAAGTTGACCACCTTTCCTCTTTGGCCCGATGTGTGACTTGGGCAATAAGAAAAGTGGCAGTCACAGTTCACAGTCACTTTGAATGTGTGCTCTATAGCTCGGTTGATATAGATGTTGGCTATTATTTTATATCACGGCAGGCAGATGCTTCTCAAAATGCGCAGACAATTCTCTAACTTCCCATGACAGAAGCAGAAGCTGATGAAGTGGCTGCCCACGTTCACACAGCTAGCAGGACTGGGCCTCCAGAACCCATTGTTATGTGCTGTACACTAGGAAGCAAACTCAGGAGAGGTCCCTTTCGCAAGAGGTCTACATACGCACGTTCTTCTAAATTCTTAGCGCGAGGCTTATGAAACCTCAGCCCTACCTGACTCTGCCTCTCAGTCCACTTTGTCTTTCGTGCTCTGTTTCCTGTGAGCTAACATTCCTTGTCACAAACGACAGATTGGTTTAAGTGGTGATCAGTTATGTTGTCTGGGCAAAAGGAGCCAAACTAAACCGAATGTTAGGACAGGTTTTATGAGATTCTGAGAAGCTGACTAGAAGTTGGGCTGTATTTGTGGTAGCAGAGGTTTATAGCGGCTAAAACATCCTCAGATGCTCTTGTTTTGGTCTTACTTGAGTGTTTTTTTTGTTGTCTGTTTTTGTTTTTTTAACAATTAGGGTTTGTGAGTTGTGACCCTTTTAGCAGTAACCTTTAGACAGGAACGCTGTGGCGGAGCTGGTGAGGGCTTTGTGTGGTAAGGGCTGAGAGTGGTTTGTGATCCTGATACTGAGCCTTAGCCCTGTAACCATCACATCTTCTGAGCTCCAGCTCTCCCAGCTCACTCCTTTAGGTGAGACAGGGCAGTTAGAAGGACCAGGGTTGGGATACGGTGGCTCCCTGTGTCCTGGATTTCATTTTTTGCAGCCTTAGCTACTCATGGTCAGCTGTGCTCCAAAATGAAAATTTTAGAGATAAAATATTCAGGTGTTGTAAATTGTCCTGAGCAGCACAGTGAAAATTCAAAGCACAAATAAAACGCATGGTGCAAATGGCATAAGATCTGCTGTAACTGCAGGCAACCGCTCTGTGATAGGTCAACATTCAAGTCGGGCAGCTAAGCAGGAAGGGCCCAGTCTCCTGGCTACAGCTCAGGGACCCTCCATTTCAGTTAGAGCTGCGTGTCTGGGTGTGTGTAATATATAATATACACATATATTATATGTGTATAATATACACATATAATATATATTTATTTTATATATATTATATATATAGCTCAGGGACCCTCCATTTCAGTTAGAGCTGCGTGTCTGGGTGTGTGTAATATATAATATACACATATATTATATGTGTATAATATACACATATAATATATATTTATTTTATATATATTATATATATATCTGTTTTTTGTTTTTATGCTTTTTTGTTTTTGTTTTCTCTGTGTAACTTTGGAGCCTGTCCTAGAACTTGCTCTGTAGACCAGGCTGGCCTTGAACTCATAGCAATCCACCTGCTTCTGCCTCCTGAGTGCTGGGACTAAAGGCATGTGCACCACCACCTCATGGCTTGGTTTGTTTTGTTATTGGTGCAGATATCACTCACTTGCTGAATTAAATGATTTCACCCGATGTCTTAAAATCTCTTACTATTTTATGAATCTTCTCTTCTGGGTCTCCCCTTTTTAAGATGTTATTACGGTTTGAATGGTAAACACTTGCCCTCCACCCTGCACGCTCACATATTAAATATTTGTTTCCCCTACTGATGGTGCTATTTTGGGAGGTGCTAGAAACTTCCGGGAGTGGGCACTTGTTTGGGGACTAGATCTTGCCTTAGCCCTTGTCTCTGTCGGTTTTCTGCAGCCACAACGTGGCAGCCTTTTCTACCACGTGCCTCCTGTCTCGGCGTTCTTCCTCACCACAGCCCAGAAATGACTGAGCCGCACACCGTGGACAGAAACCTCCCGAACTGTGAGCCAAAAGAAGTCCCCTCTCAAAGTTGTGACAAAGTGTCTGACTCACACAGGAGCCACTGCTCCAGTTTCTGTCCTCTGTGCCACTGGCTCCTCATTTGTGGTTTGATTCTCTTTACCCCTTTTGTCTTCTGGGAGATTTCTTTGATGTGACCTCTCAGTTTCCTAAATCCTTCTTCAGTCATAGCCAAGTACTTAAAATATCGTCTCAACACATATCTGCAGTCATTTCTTTTGTTACTGCATACTCATCACTTTGGCTGGTGACCTTGTCACTGACAGGGCTTCCCTGTTGCCAGGTGCCATTCAGACACACTTCCTCAAAGCGGTGCAGTGCAGTGGCTCTGAATGCCTGGGCTTATATTTAAATGAAACTTGTTGCTTTATTTGGTGTCTTTAGGAATTCTACTACTGGGCTACTGCCCCAGCATTAGCCTTGATTTTAAAGGCTAAATAGAATTCCAATATGTGCTCACTAACTCTATTTCAACTTGACACAGGCTAAAGTCACCTGTCTGAGAGGAACCCCGTTTAGAAAATTCCTCCATAAGACTGAGCTGTAGACATGCCTGTGGAACGTTTTCTTGTTCAGTAATTGATGTGGGAGGGCCCAGACCACTGTGGGTGGCCATCCCTGGACTGATGGTCCTGGGTTCTATAAGAAAGCAGGCTGAGCAGCCATGGGGAGCAAGTCAGTAAGAGCATCCTCCGTGGATCAGCTCCTGCCTCTTGTCTTTACTTCCTTTAATGATGGATTATGGATATTAAAATATAAGCTAAATAAACTCTTTCCTCCCCAACTTGGTTTTGGTCATGGTGTTTCATTATAGCAGTAGCAACACGAACTAAAACAAATTGTAAACAGGATAGTGGGGTATTACCGTGACAGACCTGACCTGAGTGTTGAGGAATCATCTAGTTGTTCTGTGGGCGCTTACAAAATAAGAATGTTGAGAGCAGTGCAGACAGTGGAGGCTGGCTGGTGACATTTCAGAGGGAAGCAAAGGTTCTACTGGGCCATTTGTATGAAGAATCTGAGGTGTCTACTGCCTGGTTCTCTCTAAAACTGGGCTGTGGGTAACCTCTAGGGTATTTCCTTAATTAGTAATTGATGTGGGAGGGTCCCAGTTACTATGAGTGGTGCCACCCTTGGGCTGGTGGTCCTGGGTTCTAGAAGAAAAACAGGCCGAGGAAGCCATGGAGAGCAAATCATTAAGCATCATCCTCTATGGTCTCTGTATCAGCTCCTGCCTCTAGGTCCCTGTCATGTTTAAGTTTCTTTCCTAACTCCCTTTAGTGATGGACCATGTATATGGATCTGTAAGCCAAATAAACCCTTTCCTCCCCAACTTTCTTTTGGTCATGGTGTTTCATCATAGAAATAGTAACCCAAACTAAGACAATTATACATAGGTACCACATTTTATTTGTCTGCTGAGAATAAAAGCAGGTTGGTTCTCTTTGTGCCTGGAGGTTTTATGTGTACTAGTGCTTGTTATGGAGGTGATGTCAGGGTTATAGCTCATGCTAATGACAGGAGCTGGGGTATGGCAATCAGTGTGAGTGCCTGGGTTGTGTAGGGATTTCAGTGGAGAAAACTACTGGAAGAGAAGAGGCTGTGAAACTAGAGATTAGAATACATATGAATTCACTGAAATTTAAAGCAAGACACTCCCGAAGAGAACAACAAGAAGCCAAGGACTAAGTTAAGGGGCATGATCTCAAGGTTAATAGATGACAGTGCCATGTGGTAGTTTGAATGTAACTGGTCCAATCATCTCATAGGGAGTGGCACTATTAGGAGGTGTGACTTTGTTGGAGTGGGTGAGGCCTTATTACAGGAAGTGCGTCACTGTGGTCTTTGAAGTTTCATATACTGAGGATACCACCCAGTGTGTAGGTTGATTTCCTGTTGCCTTCCAGATGTAGCTCTAGTACCGCGTCTGCCTGTATGCCATCATGCTCCCTGTCATGATGACAATCGACTGAACCTCTGAAACTGTGAGTCCCCTCAATTAAATGTTGTCTTTATGAGTATTGCCATGGTCATGGTGTCTCTTCACAGCAATAAAAACCCAAACTAAGACACACCAACAGAATGGTGATAACTAGAAACAATTATTGCAGTGTGTCCCATGAGACTGTTTCCATGCAGGTATACAACATTTTGACATATTCTCCCATACCCTATAACCCTCCTCTTTCATGTCCCCCATGTCATTAGCCCCCTTCGTTCCTTCAGGAAGTTTCACTTATATTTTTGTGACTTTTTGATTTGATTTTATGTATCTATAAAATCTAGGCCCCGCAAATGAAGGAAAACATCTATTTGTCTTTATGAGACTGACTTAATTTGTTTAGCGTAACGATCTTCCATTATATTCATTTTCCTGCAAATGACACAACTTCATTCTTCCTTATGGTTAAAATCATTCCATGGTGTACATAAACCACATTTCCCCCACCCATTCATCCATTCTGGATGTTTACTTGGCCCCATGATTTAGCATTTGTGAATAAGACTGCAGTGAACACTATGTGCAAGTATGACTGTGATATGTTGGCTTGAAGTCTTTCTCTGGCCCAAAATTTGGAGGTGATAATGGCTGGGTCTCATTGAAGCTCTATTTTTATTTTTATTTTATTTTGGTTTTTCAAGACAGGTTTCTTTGTAGCTTTGGAGTCAGTCCTGGAACTAGCTCTTGTAGACCAGGCTGGTCTTGAACTCACAGAGATCTGCCTGCCTCTGCCTCCCGAGTGCTGGGATTAAAGGCGTGCGCCACCACCGCCCAGCTTTTATTTTTATTTTTATTTTTTGAGACAGACAGACAGACACATGAACGCACAGAAAATCTGTGATCAAGTGGTCTAGGATCTCTTATGGGAAGCTGCCTGGATGCTCAGTGTATTGTGTACTGTTCAACAGAAAGATGGGAGTATTGCATATGGTTGAACAGGGCAGGGTTATTGCAAACAGCTGAACAAGGAGGCAGGGCTTATGGCATCTGTCTGGATCAAGGATGCAGGTTTAACTAACCTTAATAGCAGCAGTCTCTGCAGGGAGCAATATTCAGGCTGGAAACATCCAGAGGGAGAAAGTTACAGTGGACATTTTCTGCAAACACTTTTCACATCCACATATGGCCAAAAAGGAAGTCTTTGCCATTTTCCCATGGGTGTGAAGCTAGAGTCCTTGACATGGCTGTCCCTATGTCAACAATAAGCATTCATTCACTCAGGGTTTCCTACACTTGATAACAGTTTTTTTTTTTTTAATGGAAGAAAAGTAGAGAATGATTTGGACTTTTCCATGGAAAGAAAGAAGACAATTGATTTATTTCTGTGGAAGAGAAGGTAGTTCATAGCTGAGAGAGAGAGCTGAGAAGGCCCTGTTCTTTCTCATGGGAGAGCTGTTTTGCAGCTAAGAACAGAAATGATAGATGGCACTTATGTGCCATGGACAGCGAAGAAAATAGATGATTGGAGAGGTTATCAGCAGGCTTTCATTTTAGCTCTGGTTTTATGTTTATAGGAGGATGACTTTTTTGTGTAACTTGTGAAATTAGAAATTCATTTCAGGGAGAAACCTGGTGAGGCTGTTGTTTCTCACTGGGAAAGGCTGAGTCAGACTGCTGTGTTACTGGGTTTTGGCAAGACTGGTGTGCTAAGAAGACCAGTTTGCTATCGCTACTGCTTTCTATTGCTGTGATAAAAAGCAACTTGTGGAGGGAAGGGTTTGTTTCAGTTCATCCTGAAATAAGTCAGGACAGGCACTCAAGGCAGGATTTTGGAGCAGGGATTGATGCAGAGGCCATGGAGCAGCACTGCTTACTGGTTTATTCCTGGCAGCTCGCTCAGCCTGCTTTCTTACACAGCTCAGGGGTGGCATCACTCCTAGCGGACTGGGCTCCCCCACATTATTCCTTGTCTTAGGGTTTTATTGCTGTGAAGAGACACCATGACCACAGAAACTCTTTTAAGGAAAACGTTTCATTGGAACTGATTTACAGTTCAGAGGTTTAGTCCATTATCATCATGGCAGCATGCAGGCAGACATGGTGCTGGAGAAGTAGCTGAGAATTCTACATCTTGATCCACAGGCAGCAGGAAGAGACAATGCCACACTGGGCCTGGTTTGAACACCTGAGACCTCAAAGCCCACCCCCAGTGACACACCAACTCCAACAAGGTCACACCACACAATGGTGCTACTCCCTATGAGCCTATTGGGACCATTTTCTTTCAAACCACCATAATGGTTAATCAAGAAAATGCCTCCACAGTCTTGCCTACAGGGCAAACTTATGAAAAGAAGACTCGGAACCTCAGGACACTGGACCCAAGATCCCAGTAGGGAAAGAATACATTAGAAGGCAGATGAAGAGATATCCTTTAAGGAACTCTGTAGATAGATAGATCTAGAACTGTGCCATCTATGGCACTCTTAATTTAAATTCATCAAAATGAAATACAATTTAAATTCAGTTCTTTGATTATAGTAGCCACGGTATGACTACTGAGTCATGAGATACATGATTAGTGGCTGTCATACTGAACAGGGTTGGGGGGCTGGAGAGATGGCTCAGTGGTTAAGAGCATTGCCTGCTCTTCCAAAGGTCCTGAGTTCAATTCCCGGCAACCACATGATGGCTCACAACCATCTGTAATGAGGTCTGGGGCCCTCTTCTGGCCTGGAGGCATACACACAAACAGAATATTGTATACATAATAAATAAATAAATATTTTTAAAAAAAACCACATACTGAACAGGGTGGTAGTTATTGAGTTCTTCCATCATGGATATGCAGATGGCCGTAGTTGAACTTCCCAGCCCTAATCATGAAAGCCAATCTGATGAATCCCTGTTGTAACATGGACACATTCTATTGGTTCTGTGCCCTAGAGAAGCCTGCCTAACATCGCAGGAATAAGGTTATATTGCTGAGTCTACTGGGAGCTAAAACCTTGAGATAGCTGGAATGTTGGGGTGAGTGGGAGGGCAACACAGGCTATAGGGAACTCAGCTCCTGAATCTTCTGGGTGGGAATTAAGTGGTGCCATTATTTCATATCAAAAGCTGCTAAGAATGAGCAGGCTGGCTCTTGTACAGAAAGCAATGTGTCTCTTTCTATAGGAAGAATTTCTTTATCACTGGCTCTTTAACAGGTGTGGTTTACAGGGCAATGGTTCTCAACCTGTGGGTTGCGAACCCTTTGTGGGGGACGCTAGTGGCCCTTTTACAGGTGTTGCCTATGACCATCACAAAACATAGGTATTTGCACCGAGATTCATAACAGTAACCAAATTGCAGCTATGAAAGTAGCAAGGAAAATAGTTTTATGGTTGGGGTCACCACAATGTAAGGAACTGTATTGAAGGGTTGCAGCATTAGAAAGATGAACCCCTTTATAGGGTCAAAGGGCAGCTCTGTTTGGAAGTTATTGGTGCTACTTGTTGATTTATATCTTTTCTTAGGGATCTTGTGTTATACTGACACTCTGAGCTCAGAGATATATGACTGTCATGTTACTTTAACCCCAACACAACGACACAGGTAACTTTCAGGCCCCATCATTGACAGTATACAACAATTTAAGTTTATATTTATTTTCTTGTATTTACTCCCCACAAAGAAAAATTAAGCATATAGTTTTATATTTTTCTTAGTTGTGTAATTGGTAAGATGTTTTTACTACTGCTTTTGCCAGTTCAAAGGGACAAAGTAGCAGGGTGTATTTTTTATCTTTTTTTTTTTTTAACAAAGCCTCTTATTGTAGTCTGAAACCAAGTATGTGGTTCAGGCTGCCTTCGAATTCATGGCCATCCTCCTGCCTCAGCCTTCTGAGTACTAGGATTATAGACAGGAGCTACCACACTTGACTTTTTGTGTGTGGCACATGCATACATCCTTGTGGGTGTATACACCTGTGTGTTTGGCTGCACATTACAAGTGGCCTTATGTGTTTAGAAGCCAAAGGTCAAATGTTGGGTATCTTTTTCAATCTTCACCTTATTCTTTTTCTATTTTTTGCACATGTATGTGATATGTCTGTGTACGTACATGCAAGTTCGTGTGTGTGGGTGTGTAGGCCTGAAGTTGATGTCCAGAGTCTTCCTTGATCTCTGTCCACCTTGTTTTTTGGAGCAGGGTTTCTCCCTGAACCCGGAGCCGGCTCATTCTGTCTAGTGTCTACGCAGCTTGTTTCAGAGAGCCTCAGTATTGGCTCCCCCAGCTCGGGGATTACAGGCCACCTCAGTGCCTGCCTGGCTTTTGTGTGGGTTCCAGAGATCTGAACTCAGGTTCTCACATTCAATGTGGCAAGTCCTTTATGTACGGAGCCATCACGACAGCCCTCCACCTTGATTTTTGAGACAAACACATTCATTTGACTAGGCTGGCAGGACAGTGGCTCCAGGATCCCATTGTGTCTGTCTCCTCAGCACTGTATTACTGACACTTGCTTCCATACTTTGCTTTTAAAGAGGTTCTGGAACTCTGAACTCAGGTCCCCATGGCTATGCAGCAAGAGTTCAAGGGTTTTTCTTTAAAGATGTATTGATGTATGTATGTATGTATGTATGTATGTGTGTATGTATCTCTCCCTTATCCCTCCCTCAACCTTTCCCTCCCTCCCCTGCCTCTCTGTGCCACATGTGTGCAGGTACCCATGGAAGCCAGAAGAGATCCCATAGAGTTAGGGTAGAGGCAGTATGAACTACTTGACAAGGGTGTTGGGACTAAATTTGGGTCCTCTGGAAGAACAAGTGTTCTTAGCCATTTCTCTAGACCCAGGTTTTTAGGTAAATCTTTCTTTCAATGTTAAGAAGACTTTAGAATATGACTCTTGCTACACAAGAGTAACCTTTAATCCAGGAGAGAAATTGCCAGTTTATGTTCCCCCCACTATGGTCAACACCACTCTAGTTTTTACTGTGGCTTAAACTGTGAGGGAAAAATATTTAGCAATGCTATGATGAAAAGAATAAGAATGAATCCTGTGGTTACCATGGTGACAAGAATAGGTGGAATTCATTGCTCTGAAAAATCACCTGCAAGTGTACTTTAGTATTCCTTGGTGGGTGTATTGGTTGGGAATTTTAATCTGTCAATGTCCATCAAAAATAGCACAGCACTCAGAAACAGCTTACAGCTGTACTTTTAGCTGGTTGTGATTATTACCAAAGAAAATGGAGCGGAAAGAGTTATCATTATTTTGAAAATTTAAGTAATCTTCTCAAAGTGTCTTGGCAGGTACAAGCTTAAAAGCACACTGTAGTTTTGTTTCCATGATCTCAGAAAATGTCATTGTCATACTAGCTGAGCTTGGGGTCATTTTGCAAATTGTTGATAAATCATTACTATAATGTGGGACTCCAAAGATCTGGTGTAAGTTTACATGCTAACATGGTTGAGAGAAATCTCCCAGGACCACACTCCTAGATGAAAAACCACAGGGAATCAATGACTACCAAGAGAGGAAGACTCAGGTTTTCTCCGGGAACAAGCCCCTCGATGAGTTATCCAGTCCCATGTGGTCATGTGCTCATGAGGGTGCATATGTGTGCACATGTATGTGGAGGACAGAGGATACCCTCACCTGTCATTCCTCCTCAGGTGCCACCCATCTTCTTGTGTGTTTGAGACGGTGTCTCCTCCTAGCATGGGGCTTACATGTTTAGGTCAGGCTGACTGGCTGGTCAGCAAGCCTTGAAGTCCTGCCTGTTTCTGCTTCCCCAGAGTTGTGTACAGGGCTCCACTGTATCCATGGGTTCTGTGGACTGAACACAGGGCCTCTCATGCTTGTGTGGGAGGTGTTGTATCCAATAAGCCACCTGAATATATTGATAATGATGATATTTAGCATGCAAAGTATGCTGCTGAGGTGTTTTATGGAGACTCCAGAAGCTCTTAGCATGTCTTATTATCTGTGCAGACTTGTCCAACCTTTTGATGTTGCAATCAAGTTAGAAACACCCTCCTATCTTATAATGCTTTAAATGAAAGTACGATTTTGTGTTGGATTGCATTTGTAACTATTTTCAGCCACCACAGCTCAGAATTCCATAGGCTGCAGGTGAGGAGGAAATTGAATTGCCCAGAAGCAGAGTGACCTATTCAAGGTCATGTAGCAAAGGGAAGAACTGGAGATTAGATTTAGGTACAACTTGGTTTTAGACCAATGGTTCTCAACCTGTGGGTTGTGACTCCTTTGGAGGTTAAACAACCTTTTCACAAGAATCACCAAAGACCATTGGAAAACACAGATTTTACATTACAATTCAGTAACAAAATTACCGTTATGAAGTGGCAACATGAGGAACTGTATTACAGGGTGGAAGCCTTAGGGAGGCTGAGAGCCACTGCGTTAGACTCTTCCACCCCAGGTGCATATTGTTCCTATCTTTTCTAACTTGTGAGAGTGTCAGTTTTTAACACATTTGAGTATCTACACTGAGCAATATATTGAAGAGAGTTAGTGCTTGCCTGGAGGACTTTGGCATGATTAGAGAGAAAAACATACTTTTAATGCTTTTTTTGTTTCAACAATTTATGATTTTTATAAAGCATTATGTTTTGCTCTCCAATGTAGAAAACCTTTTGTGTCCAGACCAAGAGTTTACCCCACATGTCAAAGAGATGCTGTTTCTGCCCTGTCTCCCCGGGGAAAGAGGAATCCTTCTGCCTCTTTTCAAAGCCAAACCTCCCAGTGAGTGCAGACTGAATACTCATCAATTATGATTCAATGGGCTGTTAAAACTTTGAATGAATTAAACCTAGCAGAATTTATTTGCACAAATCCCAGATTTGTGAGTCAAACAGCTGGGAGAGGTTCTGAGCTCTCCAGCCAGCAGCACGGGGCAGGAGGTGCTTACAGAAGACAGTGACACACAGAGTGGGGAGTGACACGCGCAGAGAGTGTGGACAGAGATCACCATGGGCCTGACGTGGACTCATGTGGGTTGCTTTGCCGCCTGTGATTAACTGAACGTTTAGTGGCTACAGTCAGCCGACAGTTGACTACTCTCATTATTAATGATGTACTATGAGGTTGGGCTGCAGTTTGGTCACAGAGTAAGAAGACTTGTAGTTCACTTTGTGCATAGGCAGCTTTAGGTCAGAGTCCATAGGAACCTCATGGCTCGTATGGCTCGGTGATGTAAGTATGGTTCTTTAATGTGCGTATTCATGGCTATACTTAAACTTTGTTTGAGTGTCTCACACTACAGCTCAAGCTGGCCCGGAACTTCATTGTATAGCCAGGCTGATTTCAAACTCCCAGCCATCCTCCTGCCTCAACCTGAATGACAACGTGAAAAAAAATGTTTTTCTTATCAAAGGTAGTCACCCCAACAAGGGCCACATCTTCTGAACTCCCCTCCACCCATTTGTACTGTTTAGCCAATTTCATCAGATTATGAAGTTGAGCTCCCATCCATGGGGTGAGACACAATGGCCACTGATGTCAGGGAGAGAAGACAGGAGCTGTTTTGGCCCATGTGTTTGTTAACTGGGTTTGGGTGCTGTTATACCCTTTAAAAAATATTGCCTTGGTGGGTTTAGTCAGTATTCTGTTGCTATGAAGAGACACCATGGTCATAGCAAATCTTATAAAAGAACATTTAACTGGGGCTAGCTTACAGTTTCAGAGGTTTAGTCCATTATCATCATGGCAGGAGGAGTGGTGACGTGTAGGCAGGCAGATACTGGAGAAGTAGCTTAGAAGCCTACATCTGAATAGGTAGGCAGCAGGAAGAGAAGAGGTCCTGAGCCTGGCAAGGGCTTTTGAAACCTCAAAGCCCATCCCCAGTGACCCACTTCCTCCAACCAGGTCATCCCTCCTAATCCATCCCAAGTGGTACCATTCCCGATGACTAAGCATCCAAACATATGAGACTGTGGGGCCATTCTAAATGAATCACCACACTGGACAGCTTTAGCTCTGGTGTGTGTTTCTTTGTGAGATGAGACTATTCCTTGTTTGTTCCTAATGACCATATTCAGCCTAGTTATACCTTCTCTAAAATCATGTAGATGGAGATGGAGATAGTTAAAAGTAAAATATAAATAACTTCTGCCCACAAATAACTGTTCTGTGAACCATACCAGCTATTCACCTGTGATTGCTAGTTCTTGTGTTATTCATTTTTGATGTAACCTGTTCACTCCCGTTAGCTAAGTGTTCAGCTTCTGCTGCTCCCACCGACTTCTGGCTATACTAGCAGTCACTGCTACCTGCTGAGGATAGTGGCTGAGGCCTGCTGCCATCAGCCTTTCCTCCTTGCTGAAGCATGGTGTTTCCTCCCTGTAGATCAGCTTTTTGCAGGCTTCATACTAGGTTAACTTTTAAAATTTGGCTAGTTTGCTTTGAATGCTCTATCGTATCTATAAACGTCCTGTTACCATTCCCTTGGAAAAAAACTGAAGTTGGTCAGATATTTCCATGCACAATGGAGATTTTCTCTCCCAAGCTCTGCATGTCCTGCCCTGATCCATTGTAGTAGGACTTTCTCATTGGACTTTCTGTGAACCACCAGCCCCCAAACAATGACACAGAGACTTATTATTAATTATGAAAACTTGGTGTCAGCTTAGGCATGGTCACAACTAGCTCTTATAACTTAAATTGGCCCATTTCTCTTAATCTATGGTCTGCCACGTGGCTCTTCACCTCTTCCCCATTCTGTATGTCATACTTCCTCCATGTCTTACTGGCAAAATCTGCCACGCCAGATTCTAACCCAAAGTTCCTATCTCTGCCAGGAAGTCCCGCCTATCCTCTCCTGCCTAGCTATTGGCCATCCAGCTCTTTTTTTTTTTACACCAATCAGGTACTTTAGGTAGGTGAGTTAAAACACAGACACATTTTCACACAGTGTGATCAAATATCCCGCAACAATCCACAGTGTAGTCCTCCTCAGTGATGGAATTCTCTTCTCTTTTTTGCTTTTCTGGTGACATCTCTTCTGTTTTCCCCCACCCATGTATTCTCCAGGAGCTGCCAATAAAGTCTAGATAAAGGTACAATTTAAAGAGTGTGTGTATCTTAAGTGAACCTTTACACCTCATTGATGGTGTGGGTGGGTATAGAATTTGTTTGCTAATACTTTTCACCTAAACTTGAAGACATTTCTTTCTTCTTCTTCTTCTTCTTCTTCTTCTTCTTCTTCTTCTTCTTCTTCTTCTTCTTCTTCTTCTTCTTCTTCTTCTTCTGTGTCTCCATTTTCATGTGGAAGTCATATTTTTTATGTGAATGTCCAGGCCTATGTAAAGAAACCTCTTTTTGTTTTCTTTTCTGGTAATCTTTGAAAATCCTATTCTTTTTGTTTCTCTATGCAGACAAGGCTTGAAGTGCCCTATTTGTTGTTCTGAGCATGTAGGTTTTATCAGAAATGCCTTTCTGGTAAATTTAGTCTTCTTTTTTTAACGATTTGTTTTTAGGTATGTGCATGTGTGTATGTGTCTGTGTGTGAGTATGTGCATTGTGCATGTGAGTGCAGGTGCTCACAGAGACCAGTGGGCACTGGATCCTACAGCTGGAGTTGCCCTGACATGGGTGCTGGGAACCAAACCCAGGTCCTCTGCAAGAGTCCTGCATGCTCTTTACTATTGAACCATCACTCCAGCTCTGCAAACAGCTTTCTGATAGTTCTTTTTCTTCCATGCTTTTCTATTTATTTGGCTTCTGGAGCTCCTATTTTTGTTGGTCTTCTAGATTAAATTTATTTTTATTAGGCCTTTCACTCATTATTTTGACAAATAACTGAATACAGGGAGAAAGAAGGCAGGGTTGGGGGAAATGAGAGCAGCTACCAGAGAAACAAGATGCAAGGTAACAAGCTAAGAGCCTTGTAGTAAAATATGAACTAATAGAAATAGATTAATTTAAGTTGTAAGAGCTAGCTAATAATGAGCCTAAGCTATTAGGCCAAACAGTTTGTAATTAATATTAAATCTCAAGGTGCTTATTTGGAAACTGGTGGGCAGGAGAGAAACCTCCAGTTACAACTGGTGTGGGAGATCCTTCTGTCTATGTGTTGCTTTCATTGGTTAATGAATAAACTGCTTTGGCCTGTTGATAGGGCAGAACTTAGGTAGGTGGGGAAGACAGAACTGAATGCTGGGAGAAGGAAAGAGTCAGAGAGATGCCATGGATCCTCCAGGGTCAGACATGCTGAATCTTTGCTGGGCTAAACTAGCTGGGTGCCTGGGACAAACAAGCCATCTCCTTGCAACATACAACTATGCCTGGAATCAACTAAAACCCAAACAATTGGGCATACATGTGAGGGGTTTCCTTCCTTTCCTTCCTTCCTTCCTTCCTTCCTTCCTTCCTTCCTTCCTTCCTTCCTTCTCTTTCTTTCTTTCTTTCTTTCTTTCTTTCTTTCTTTCTTTCTTTCTTTCTTTCGACAGGATTTCTAGATGTCCTGAAACTCACTCTGTAGACCAGCCTGGCCTCAAACTCAGAGATCTGCCTGCCTCTGCCTCCCAAGTGCTGGGGTTAAAGGTGTGTTCCACCACTGCCCAGCTGTGAGGGATTTTCTTGGCTGGATTATTTGACATGGGAAGACTACCCGAAATCTGGGCTACACCTTCTGGTGGCACCCAAACAAAAGGAAGGTTTTTTTCCCCCTTTTTCTTTTTGCCTGCTTGTCCTCATTCTTGCTGGCAAGTTCATGTTTCTTACTGCCGAAGCATTCCTTAGCTGGTGTCAGAACCTACTTCTTTGGGATTCTAATGAAGATGGAAAACAAGCAGTTCTCCAGGAATCCTCTGGGGCTTCAGTACCAGACTGGGATTGCTAAGAGCTCAGATCCTTTGAAGTATGTGTTCATAACTAGTGAGCCATCTTCATCCCAATAAACCCTGTAAACTTTGTCAGTTCTGTTCCTTTAGAGAACCCTAGTATAATAATGAAGAAAGTTTCAAAATGAGGAATGGTAATTCCACTTGCTCATTAAAAACACACACCTTTGGTAGCAATAGTTAACAGCAAATGCCTCTGAGATCACACATAATCCAAGTGTCCGCTCCAACCATGACCTTAACTTTTCTCTGTCAGCTCCAACCATGACCTTAACTTCTCTGTCATTTATCTTAGTTTCCTGATTAGTAGAGCTCCAGCTTATACCCCCCCCCAGCAAGAAAAAACAGCAAGGATTTGAATAATTGTTGGATTCCTACTATGCTAGACAGTTAAAAAAGGCATGGGGAATCAAGAATCACAGAAACCAAAGAAGAGTCAGGAAACCAGTCCAAACACACTGTCCTTCCATGCCACAGCACTTTTGCACAAACTGTTCTTTCTGCTTGGAATTCCTCTGCTTATTGCCTCATTTCTGGTATTTCTTTGGGGGAGTCTGCATCCTCCTTTACAGCACAGATCAAAGCGTGTTGTGGTAGAGCTTATCTGTATTCCCAGTCCACACACACACACCACCCGCCCGAGCGTTTTCTCCATGTCAAATAGCTTTGGAATTGGATCGCCTTAGCTCTGTGGTCCTGTCATAGCTTTGCTCACAGACCTTGCTGCCAGTTGCATTCTGACAAGCTGCTCTTGTGGTGTCACTGCAGTGTCAGCACAGCTTCCCTGCCTGTGCAACCATTGTCCTGCCGTGACTTCCAAGTGGTGGCATCATTGTTCTTCTGCAGCACTTTCCCTCCTGTGTGCCAGTTGCCGTAGATATCCTACTTGCAAGTCAAGATGGCATCTTCCTTACCTGCTGGCAATTTCGGAGCCAGCTCAAGTCCTCAGCTGGCCGTCTCAGAATGATCTCTCTCTTGTGTTAGCTGGAGCAGACATCTAGACATGTCAAGCCTTTATTAGTAGAGGTGCCTGTGTGGGAGGGAGACAATTGAGGCCAGGGTGGGCTCTTAGACCACAGTGTAAGTCTAGGCCCAAGAAAAAGAGGAGGACGGAAGCCCTGATGTGCTAGAGCTTATACCAGCTCATGGAAGCTGACAGCTAAATTTTCAGAAAATTTGTAAACTGTTACTAAGCACAGACATTACTAAAAGCTAAATCATATAAACTTGCAACATGACATATTCATATTAAAAGACATTTTAAAAATTATTTAACAAACTGTATTTCTACCTGTGCTGTTGGGGGTGTGAGGATCCACTGCCTCTTTTGATGGACATACTCTCGGGCAGCGGGGTAAGGACCGATGTTTCTTGCTCTCTTTTTTTCACTGTGTGTAGTATCTTGGAATCAGCAATGATTGGTAAGCACTTCTGACCGAGGTCTGATTTATGTTATTGATTGCCAGGCTGGAAGAAATGAGTCACTGCCAGAACGGGGGTGCTGCTGGTGGTGGAAGCTTGCAGTTTACTAGCTTAGCCCTGCTTCCTGCTTTATAACAGTCTCTGCTTTATCCCGTCTGCTTTCTAACGGTGTGACCAGCTGCCTCAGGCTCCCGCTGCCATGCTTTCCCTGCTGTATACTCTTGAGCTATAAATCAAAGCAAACCCTTCCTCCCTTAAAGGAATACGGAAACCCACTCAGTACTAGTCTTCCAGTGTTGGAACATCCTTCTGGTTGAACAAAGAATTCACTCATGTCATTGTCCCACAGCTCAAGCTCTGAGACTCACATTTGTTTCCTTCTTGCCTTATTCATTTGCATAAATTGCTCTGTCACCAAGTATTCACTCAATGGTCCCCTGTGACTATGGCTGTGTGCAGAGGAAGAATGCAGCAAAATCAGCCAGAACGCTGTGCGATGTCCACAGATGTATAGACCTGCACCGTGCACCCTGCACGCTGCGCTATTGTTCGTACACACGCTTTGCATTAGCACAGTAGGTTGCTAACACATCTATCTCTGAGGCTGAGGCAGGTTGACAGAAGCACCTGAGGCTGCCATCAGTTTGTGACAGTCAGAGTCCACTAGTAAAGAAGGAACGGTGTCGCTCAAAACAACTCCACACACGGTCATGGCAGGAGCCTGGACAAGTTTCCAGGGCAGCTTTTGGTCACTCAGGCTCCTTAGAAAAATGTATTTGTTATTACTTTGAGAACTTCTGTTTTAAGGATTTAATTATTTTATTTTATGTGTATGAGTGTTTTGCCTATATGTATGTAAGTGCACCACGTGCATGTCTGGTACCTGCAAAGGTCAGAAGAGGGTGTTGGATCCCCTGGAACTGGAGCTGCAGACAGTTTTGAGCCACCATGTGGGTGCTGGGAATTAAACCCAGTTCCTCTTCACAAGCAATTAGTGCTCTTCGCCAGCGAGCCCAATTTTATACTCAGTACTTTGATTACATATATTCTCCCTTCCTGACTTCTCCCAGATCCAGTGTCCATTCTATACCTATGCAACTTTGTGTGCTCATATTTTGTTTTGTTTTCAAACCCGTCAATTCCAATTAGTGCTGGCCATATACTCTTGGGTGTGTTGCCATCGCTGGAGCACATTCACCCTACTGGAGGTCATGTCTTTGAAGAATACTGACTCTTCCTCTCCCAGCAGCTATGGATTCCCAATAGCTCCTCAGCTAGGGTGGGACTTCACACCTCCCCACACTGTGTGGGAATTCTGTCTTGCGTGGCCTGAGCTTGTGTGGGTCTTATACATGCTACCCCACAGTAAATCCTGCTGTGTCTAGAAAACACTGTTTCATTGTAGCCCTCCGCTGCCTCTGGCTCTTAGGATCTACCTGTCCCCTCTTACACAACAATCCCTGAACTTTGGCTTGGAAAGGGTGTGATACAGATGAAGCTTGTGCTCCTTAAACTAAGGTTGCTCAAGACACATTCCTTGGCCACCACACCCTACTGTGGTTGGAACTGAGGCAATCCTGCCCTGTGGGTGTCTGGGGATTAGGGTGGTACTTCAGATGGGTCCCAAATTGAGGTGAGAACTTGAGTCTTTGTATGGCCAGTTCTGCTTCTTTCTTTCTTTCTTTCTTTCTTTCTTTCTTTCTTTCTTTCTTTCTTTCTTTCCTTCTTTCTTTCTTTCTTCAGTTTTCCAAGACCGGATTTCTCTGTAGCTTTGGAACCTGTCCTCGAACTAGCTCTTGTAGGCCAGGCTGACCTCGAACTCACAGAGATCCACCTGCCTCTGCCCTCTGAGTGCTGGGAGTAAAGGAGTGCACCACAACTGCCCAGCGAGACATACTCTTAAAGATAGTTCTCTATGACTGAGGACAATTCCTGATGCATAGTCAGGTATGCATAGACAGCAGTAGATTTTCCCAGCAGCTCGGGGGCTGTCTACCCTGCTTAGAAGGCTTTGCTGAGTCGCCAGAGGATATATATACTATTAGAGCCACTTCAAAGTCCTGCCTTCATTTTGTCTGATGTAGCGTTTCCTCAATGTATTGAACCATTTTGTGAGGCTGTGCTTGTTACCATCCATAGTGTTAGTTAAAATACAGGAACACTTGCCTGGAGAGAAAGGCAAGAGCCCATCATAAAGGACTAGTTGCACGCTAAGCACTTTCCCTTAGGACTGTAGGGCAGGGAAGCCGCTCCTGTCGTGACCACATTTTAGTGAAAACACTTGGGAGAGGGGTGCGGATGGATGTGGTGTGGGAGCCAGGCGTCAGGAAGTCTATTTAAGAGTCTGTTATGTCTTCCACTGGGGAGGCCGTGTGAGCCCAGGTCCCAGTGGCAGAAGGGAGATGCAAAGAAGAATGTGTAAGAGAGAACCAGTAGGGTTTGGTGATTTTGCATCCATGTCTTTGTAATCTAGCGTAGTGATGCTCTGCTCACACTTTGCTCCATTTCCAAACTGCTTTTCTTCCTTCTTTCCTTTAATTGTTTTCCTCCATCATTTGTGTGTCCTTAAAACGACGTCAGTGACAACCTTACGTGCCAGAATCACTTCGATATGCTCAGGCTGCAGGCTCCTGTGTTCTCCAATGAAAGACATGAGGAGCAACTGGCAGCATGCCCTGATCACTTCACACTCGTGGCTTTGGAATTTCGTCATCTGATGGCTTTTCCAGCTTGTCAGAAGGGCTTCACAATTAAACAGAAAGGAGGTGACGCAGGAGTGTTCATGTGTTTGACCGAGTGTTGATTTACTCCTGTCTTCTGAAGTGTTTCTTCTCAAGAAGGTGCTGTGTCAACTCTATGGAGGGTGGGCTGCAGTTTCTGGACACTGTCCTTACTTCTTCCGTGTTGTTTTCTTATCCAAGCATCTCTCCATACTGGTAATTTAAAAAACTGCAGTTGGATCTGGTGTTCTTTCTCTACTTTTCCCAGGAAAATAAGTGTAAATCAGCAACTGAAACAGGCTTCTGTGTTACTCAGGGTGCTCACCGGGGCTTTGTGAGTTAGTGTGGGGAGCAGGGAAGTTAAGGCGCAGACAGAATGAATGTGTCTCTGGGGAAGGAACATGTTCTTAGACACACTAACAAAAAAGGAAAGGCCGAGATTTTTTCCTACCTCTGAACTTTTAAAATTGCAGTGGACTAGACACCAAGCAGGTTTTCAAATATGACTATGGAATTAACTTTGGATTTCTAGTTTAAAGAACTTTCTCAGATCTAGAAACTATTTCTTTTTTCATTTTCTCTACTTTTTAAGTTACTATTTGGAGTGGGAGGGATGGTTTCAAGACAGGGTTTCTCTGTGTAGCAGTTCTGGCTGTTCTGGAACTTGTTTTGTGACCAGGCTGGCCTCAGATTTACAGAGATCCCCTTGCCTCTACCTCCCAAGTACTGGGATTAAATGTATGTACCACCACCTAACTTATTAATGTTTTTAATAAGCAGCCAAAATATTAGTTTTCATTGTTATTTTCATACACATATATTATCATACTTTGCTCATATGTGCCCCTCCCCATCATCCATCCCCTTTTCTCCAATTGATTACCCCCCCTTCATAGTCTCCCTTTAGTCTGAGTTCACTGGCCAAGAATCCTGTGTCTACACCCCCCATGCACCCTGTATGTAAGAAAAAGATCTGATTTATTTGTCTGAAAGTATAGGAATGCTTCACAAATTTGTATGTCATCTTTGCACTGGGACCATGCAAAATCATATACAATCTCTATATTGTTCTGATTTTAGTATCTGTGAAAACAGAAGCAAAGTGTGAGAACTCTTTCAGGTTGAAGTAAGGTTACTCCACACATTTTCCAGCTTGCTCTTTGGAGAATACAATGTGGAACTTGGTTTTTATCTGTTCCTATTGGCAGAGGGAAACATCAGGCCAGGGGCTGGCAAGTCCAGTGCTCCTCACACACCACAGAAGGTGCTGGTGGGTTCTTTTGGCTGCATTCTGCATTCAGAGAGCAAGGAAAGCTAACGGTTTCGCATCTCACTGCCCGTAGATGAGTGCGTAGAAGGAGCTGGAAGTGTGATGCCGTGAAGCCTGGCACTGCCTGGCCTTCTCCAGCCAAGCAAGCAGACTCTAAGCTATTTATTATTATTATTATTACTATTATTATTACTTTATGTTGGTGTGAGCTTGAAAGAGCACAAGCAGCTGCTAAGGGATCAGCTAGACCTTGTCAGAAGCCATGTATAAATAGCTAAAAGCTATTTGCTGAGCAGTGAGTCATCAAGATCTCAGCTTCTGTGGACTAACCTGCCCTGAAGCGAAAGCAAGGAGAATCTGTGTGGGTGGGGACCTGCAGAAACGTTGCTTGAGAGCAGCTAAGAAGGACCATGGGACTATTGGCAGCTGAGGATGCCTAAGCCAGCATGTTCTGGGGTTCTGTGAGGAGGCACAAAATTGTAGTTCAAATGATCTGTGTCATAGATGGAGTTGTCACAGGCCTTCTGGGATCCTGTACTGGTCCAGGAGGTTCTGTTCATCCATCCTCAGATTCCAAGAACCTTGTCCTCTGAGCCAAGACAGGAGAGTAGGTAGCAGGGCTTGAAGCTCTTTGGTACATGATCCCCTCGTAGGGATCGTCTAGGAGTTCAGAAGCTTTATTTGTAATGTTTAACAGACAAAATACCAAGAGCCAAAACATATAAAGATGATTCCTTCAGATGGATAAGAAAAAGACAAGAGTCAGTGAAAAAATCAATCAGTAGGAAAAAAAGCATAAGAAAAATGGACATGAATGAGCATTTCATAGAAAGATAAGTGACCGATAAATTTAGAAAAAATACTATCTTCATTATCAAGCAGGGAATTAGAATTTGAAAAACCACAAGTAGATATCAGTTTATACACATTTAATTGGCAGAAGTAAACACCCCATGGTGTGGTTGAGGCTACGAAGTGGAGAGAACTCTCACACAATGCTGTAAGCAGAAGAAACAGGCCCAAGTGCATCAGAGACCAAGGTAGCATCCATTAGCAAAGCTGAACGGTTCTGCAGCGCAGTAATGATGCTAGAAGGAGTATAAGGAAGTGTATATAACGTCATTACAACAGTAAAACCCAGGCTCGCCCAGTATACGTCATCAGCTGGGGACCGGGGAAAGAAATTTCTGTGTACTCCTAAAACAGAATATGTACGTTGAAGATGGAGACAGTGCAGAGCCACGTGTCAGTATTCATGGATCTCAGTGAAGCGAGTTATGGAGGATGCATTTAGTGTGATTCTGGTCATACAAAGTTGAGCAACAGGCAAAACTCACAACATCTTGTTAAGAGATATGGGGTTGAACTGAACAGAAAATAAGAAATTAAATAACATGAAAATTAGGGTAGTAGCTACCTGTGATAATTAATTATCAGCTTGACAGATCCTGGACGGGTTTGTGAGGGCACCTCCCAGGAGGATTAACTGAGGTGACCCTTCTCCAGAATGATGGAACCTTCCAGCTTGTTCCAGACATAAAGAGATCTGAGGAGAAAGTAATGCTTCTTGCTTGTCTGCATTTGCTTCTTGCTGATAACTGTGTCTGTTGGTGCTGCTGCCATCAGACCTCAGCTTCCTCAGGCTTCCAATATGGACCAAAGGCTGGAGACTCTATCTAGGCCTTCAGCGCTAGATTGGGACTGCTGAGGTGTCTGGTTTCATGGACTGAGGAGCTGCTGAGTTCTAGTCTCTCTGATATGTAGATGACCATTGTTGGATCACCAGGCCTCTACTGGGTAAGTCATCCTAGTAAATTCTCTTTTATAATATGTATATGTGTGAGAGTATACATCTTACCCATCCATCCATCCATCCATCCATCAATACATACATACATACACTACCAGTTCTGTTCCTCTAGAAAGATCTGCTTGATAGCTCTATGTGTGGTGGGAAATGGAGAGTTGAGGAAGTCACAGAGGTGGCTAAGCAGGAGGTGCCCATCACTTATGATGGACCACTAGCTAAGCTACATAGTGGCCTCAGATGTTTGCTTCATTATAACTTAAACTGTAAGTTAGATTATGTGGTATTTAAACTATATGTGCATATATGTATATGTTTGTATATACACATACATCTAAAACTTTTTGAATGGAGGCGGAAGGGAAGGAAGAAATGTAAGGTAGTGTCTCCAGTCCCCGTCTGAGGTGTCTTCAGCAATGGCAATCTATGGGAGTAATGAGGTGAAGTCTGCTCTGACTGCAGTGTATCCGTGTTTCTGTCTTGATGATGTGTGATTCTCCTAACTGTGTGCTCAGGCATTGCTTCCTGGAGCAGACAATGCTGGAGCTGCTTTCTGAAGTGTGTAAGACAGCATGCCCAAGAGTACAGAGGCTTACTTACAGTATGATATGTTATAGTTGAATAAATATGTACCGAGGCCCTATTAAAAACCATCAATAAAAGAAAAAAGAATGGGTATACATAAAGTTGAATCTAAAAACAGTGTCTCAGTTTGGCATAAATGGAAAAAGTGATGCTGGAATGAGGTGTTCGGTTTGAACAGAGTCAGGATGATGGTAGAGTCCTCATATTTCAGAGCTAGGGAGAAGGAAGGCCCATCCACTGAACTCTAGTGTGACCTTCAGCTGGCCTCTTACTTATCCATGTGGGTGAGAGGAATGCTGTGCAAAAGGAATACTGGGCAAAGAACAGAGAGGAAACGGCAGGGTTCATTGGGGCAGGCTGAGGGCTCTGGTTGGTACCTAGGACACTGCCAGCAAGCAGGCATTTATTGCAGGCCTTGGAGGATTTTTCCTGGAAGTCCATTGTCTCTGCTGCAAAGACTCATCTCTGCTTCGACTCCAGAAAAGGAGCCATGAAAGAGGAGAGAGTGCCTGTGATCTGGACATTTTTATTTATAGAAGCAGGTAGTGGGCTGCATCTGGCCCATAGAGCCAAGGGCACAAATGCTTTGTTTTCTGTGTGATAGGGTTCATGCTAAACATTTTACATCCATTATCTCAGCTCCAGAAATGAGCCAGGGGCAGGACACTCTTGTCACCAGTCCCCTTTAGTTACGGCTGTGGAAACTGAAACTCAGATTGAAGTCACCCAGGAGCAGCTGATCCAGGCGGGTGTGAGTCAGTGTGCCTCCATTGTTTTCCCTTAATCACTGTGGTGTCCAGTGATTACAAGGGTCAGTTGGTAGGACTGGGCCACCATGGAAATCCTTGGTCAGACAATGGAATGCCAGGGGACATTCTGAGTGCTATTATTCTCCTGTGTTGAGAGGTGTAATTTTTTTGCTCTGCCTGTCACTCAGCCTCTCACAGGTAGGGAGGATATCAAGGACAGATTTCAAGCTAATCTGAGGTTGGCCCTGTTGAAATGCCAACACAGCAGCTGAAGGGTGGGGGCAGCTGTGAGAAACAAGACCCTACTCCTTAATAAGGAACTTTGGGAAGTTCAAGTGGAGAAAACAAGGCAGATTTTCTTTTCGGGTCTGTGAAAGTGGGTGTAACCCAAAACAAAAGGCAAAAATGGCTGGTCTACTAATTTGGTATAAAGTAGTGGTTTTTATATTCCTAGTCATATCTTTCCTTCCTCTGATCCTCCCTGGCTGATTGCTCCAAGAAGGTACAATCTTCCCGGTGTCTAGTATTGTATCTTATCTAGTGTATACACTTGGACCCAAGGTTCCTCTTCCCCCTTTCCTCATACATCGGCTCAGTCATGTAGTGGTCGTGTAGCAGACTGTATCTTTGTAACCCTAAGACTAACTGAAAGCTTCTGGACAAGCAGGCCTTGCTGCCTGCTAGGGAAGACAGGGACCTAGCATGTCCTAGGTGACTCATTGCTGACCTACAAAGGTACCTCACATGGACCATAATAACTTATTTCCTACAGTAACCCCATGATGTGGAAGTGGATGGCTGTCCTGCTGGGGGAGTACTCCTCTCCATGACAGGCCAGCATATAGAATCTGTGGACAAAGCTGAAATCATTTCAGATGGTCCATCAGGGCTACAGACAGCACAGAAAAGCTGGCTGGTTCCTGGTGGTTGGCTGCAGTCAGGGAAAGTAGTATCCACACTGGAAGTGCTGCCACTGTGTCAGCCAGTCCCAGGGCTGCCCTCTTGCTTCTGAGAGCAGTTTGGCAAGCCCAGAGTTTTCATTTCCAAAGTCTTTTCAAACCTGGGTAACCAGTCACTTCCACTTGGGAAAAAAAAAAAAAAAGATCTCTTTCCATTTTGCCTGGAGGCACACAGAAAGCGAGATCTTAGGAGAAGCAGGTCCTTCAACCATGTTTGAAAATGGACCAGGCAAAGCATATAATATATCTTGTAAAATTTTACTTTTTGTTTGGGTGTTTTGCCTGTATGGTTGTTTGGGTATTACATGTGTGTAGGGCCTGTGGTGACCAGAAGAGAGTTGAATCCCTTAGGATTGGAGTTATAGATGGTTATAAGCTGCCATGTGGGTGCTGGTAGTTGAACCTGGGTCCTCTGGAAGAACAGTCAGTGTTCTTGGCCACTGAGCTAGCTGTCCTACCCTGGATACAGTATATCTTAATTTATATCATCATGGCTGAAAAAGGAATGTATTACATTTAAGCCTCATGTCTTATGAATATTTTAAACCATGCATTATATACTGTTACTCATAATATATTTCTAATCATTTATTTATTATGACAGGATCTTGCTATGTAACCCTAGTTGTCCTCTAACTCACAATTTCCTTGCCTCAGCTGGCTAAGTGTTGGGATTATAAGTAGGGAACACATGTCCAGATCTATTCTTTAATAGGAGTTTAAAAACCAGCACAGGCTGCACCTACCCTTTGGGTTACATGATACACAACAACGCCAAGGTGGCTCTAGGGAGTTTTACAATAAAGAACAGCAGATACATTTTCTGACTTAGTTCTCAAAGTCAGATGGTCATATAAAGTCCTTCAAGTAATATCTAGTATATTCCACAACATTCAAATTCCCTGAATCTCATTTAGGAAAATAGTATTATGGTTAATTAGGGTCAAGGGGTGTTTTGGAAAAAGTGGGGTCATTAGATGAATTGGGCAGTAGGTTAAAAGTTGAGTAAGAGTTACACTCTAACTAAAAACCAGGTAAAATAGTTCAGGAGAAATGAAGTCTCAAGGTATTGGCAATGCCAGTGAAGATGGAGAACTATTTCTTCAAAGCATTTTTCCTGTGATGGGATTGAAAATGGGTGGTGAGGGGAGGGAGCACCTAGAGTTGCCAGAAAGGTTATTAACTTAGGCTGGAGAGTCAAGGGGAAACCTTCCAACATGGCTGCCTTTGGTTCATTGGCTTCCAAGGTCCACACAGTTGAGGTACAGAGAGAAGACAAGCAGGACAGCAGCGAAGCCACAGGCTTTGGGATGGGAACTGAGACTTACGGGTTTGTGTCCCACAGATGTCACCTCTCCTTCCATGCTTCTCTGTTCCTTTTTCATTAACAGCTCAGAGTGTGAAACCTGGCAGAGCCCATTGCCTGGGAACATAAACAAGTCCCTCTCCTGTCGAAGTGTTTAATTAGGGCAATCTATTATGACATAATTGGCTAGCCTGGTCTGTCAGAAAGGCTGGTGAACAAGAGCAATTATTTTAGAGTGGGAGTTTCCAGGCTATTTGTCAGAGTTTTGGGAAGTCACATTTCTTTGTACAACGGTTTCATTTTGTGTGACGTAGCTGCTGGGGATTGAACCCATGGCCTGTACATACTGCATCATATCATCATGTCCCCAGACCTCCAATGGTTCTTTTTAGAATTTAGCACAAGAAAAGCAGAAAGCTGTTTCATTTTTTGAGTTATCATGGATTACTTTTTAGTTGTTCAGAAGCGACAGCAAATTTAGTCATCAAAGGGGCTGTTCCATTTCTTAAAATACTGGTGTCTTCAAGCGAGACAAAAGAGAGCCTTGCCAGGTGCTGGGTGCCTAGTATGGTTGGGAAATGCTGGACACCATATTTTCCTGGAGACTTCTAACACCTGTAGTTCCTAAGGGTTCAGAGAGCCTGCAGAAAAGAAACCAATAATCCCTCCTATTTGAGGACAGAGCTCCAATACTCAGAATATCCATGGCGCATAACAGACCTTCAATAAACATTTGTTAAATGAATGAATGGTATTATACTTTGTATTAAAATCAGATGTGAAGTGACCTGTTGTAACTATTTAACACATAGTATTTGAGTGCATGCATAAGAGATTTCACAACTATTACAGGAGAGGCAACAAAATTGTTAAATTAGTTATTAATTATAGATAAAAATACATGATAACTAATTTATACTCAGTTCAGAATTATATAGTTTAATAGTAAAGTTGTTTGTTACAGGACTAATGGCTGAAAAATACACTTCCTCACATGTTGAAAAAAAAAAGGATGAGATGGTAAAGTAACAAAAGTCCCTACTAGTAATAACATCAATCGAAACTAAGCAAAAAACCAACCAAACAAACTCTACCCCAGCCCACCCCCAAGACCAAGTTCTTGAAAACAAACCTTGAGAAACATGTGGGACCCAATGTGAAGAAAATAATAATGTTAGCAGAAACATTTATAAATTAGTTTTTAAGAATTAAGGTGAATCTCTCCCATTTATCTTCGACTGAAATGAGTCTTATCCTGACTAAAAATGTAAATAGAAGTGACGAAAGCATTCTGGTGTCTGAAGGAAGAGTATGTAAAGGACCATCAGATCTTAGATCCAGACTGTCAAGGCACACGTGACTTCCTCATAATGACAACGACTCATCGATTTGATTATGTCAAAATGAAGAACTTTTGTATACATACAGAACCATTATAGGGACAGGAGAGATTGCTTAGTGGTTAAGAACATGCACCATCTTAAAGAGGACCTGAGTTCTGTTCCTGGCACCAAGTGCCTGACAGCTGCCTGTAACTCTAGCTCCTACCTCTGGCCTCATGCCCACCAGCATTCATGTGCACAACCCTCCCTTTCATATAATTAATAATAATAAAAATCTAAAAACCCCAGAAACACCATCACACACACACACACACACACACACACACACACACACACTTGCAAACGTATGTGTTAGAGATATAGAGGTTAGTGGTAGAACACTTGCAATGTCCTAGATTAGACCTCCATCATTGTCAAAACCTGAACTCTTAAAAGCAGCTATATCGAGGTGCAGTTGATCTACAAAAATAGGATTTTTTAAATGTGTACTTGTGGGTGAGTATTAGGTACAAAGCAGGCCTCCCAAATGGCAGCGGTGCTGACAGACATCTAGGCTCTGCTTGGGCTGCGCTCTGACTGGGTAGACAGAGGAACTGTGAGCAAATAGACAAAACCTAGATTCAGCATTTCTCAGAAACCTGAGAAGCACATTCCTGTTTGTCAGGAAATGCCTTACTTCCCTTATCCACCCATAGCCAACTCTCTCCAGCAAGGGCTTCTGGGCTCTGATTAACTCAAAGAAGCCTGTAAAAGCATGCTAGATCCCAGGCTATTGTGACGCTCATGCTCCCCGCTCCCATCTCTAACTGCTACCTGTCACCTTGAAACTGGCAAGGCTCCTCCCTTCTTGCTGTTCTCTCTGCCCCTTGGGAGACAGTTTGAATCCTCAGTAGACCTTTCTTTCTGCTGACAGAGTGAGTGACCTAGTTTGTTGGTTTCACTGCACCCTTGCTTACAGTGAGCAAGGGTGGTAGTAAAAGCAAACAAAAAATATTTCTGATGCAAATGATACATGATTAAGTCCTTATTATATAGTAAATTCATATAAATCAACAATAAAATTGTTAATCACATTGGGTGAGAAAAAGATCACTACCACAGTTTTGAGTCAAATTTGAAGCTAGCTTTAATTAAATACTGGCCAGGATGGTGGACTCTGGCCAGGTCCATTCCTGGATTCCCAGAAAATGGCAATAAGTCACATCTTACAGAGGCTTAGGAAGGCAACCCCATAAGGCCATCATGTTTCCCATCAGGTCCAATCGTGGCAAGCACACATCCTGATCTATTTCCTGCATTTTTGTTCCATGGATCTCTTAGGCACAGTAATTGAAACTTAAAATGTAACTTTGGCTCTCACAAGATTCTAGTAGAAGATCATTAAACACTTGAAATAAGCTACAACTGGACAGAAAAATAGTGACCACTCATCTTTTGAAAATATGCCCATCCTCAGTAGTAATGAAAAGAATTATGGGTAAAATAATGAGATGGTTCTTTTCTGGAAAGTTGGCAATTTAAAAAGTCACACACACACACACACACACACACACACACACACACACACGCCGCCACCCAAAATTGATGCTTTCAGGAGGACAAAACACATGTCCTAGCTGTGGCAGGTGACCCACTGAGTCTGTTAGGCCCATAACAGCAGATTCCCAAATCCTAAAAATGGTTAATCACTGGCCCATGACATAGTGATGCTTAGACAAGACTCATTCTAGAATATGTGTTCTAAAAAGAAAGAAAAACAGACTATGAACATATGCTTAAGGAGGAGAAATTTGAAGATATTGAAAATAATGGTCTTTTTGTTTGTTTGTTTGTTTGTTTTTGTTTTTCGAGACAAGGTTTCTCTATATAACAATCCTGGCTATCCTGGAACTTGCTCTGTTGACCAGGCTGGGAAAATAACATTCTTTAAGTATATTGAAGCATCTGAAAAAATAATACATCATATATTTGTTACATGAATAAAGCACTGTATATACTTAGGTATACCATATGATTTTTTTAAAGATTTATTTATTTATACAGTGCACCAGATCAATCTCACTCTAGATGGTTGAGAGCCACCATGTGGTTGCTGGGAATTGAACTCAGGACCTCTGGAAGAGCAGCTAGTGTTCTTAACCACTGAACCATCCCTACAGCCCCTATCATACGATGTTAAAAAATTAAACCATAATGATTTAAACTGATGTGTGGGAGGACACTTGTGTCACAGCGTGCATACAGGAGTTAGAGCACACCTTTCACGAGCTGGTTCTCTCCTTCTATGATGTAGGTCCCAAGGTTGGAAACGTAGGCAGTCAGGCTTGACTGCAAGCACCTTTACTCACTGAGCTGTGTTGCTGGCCCATTAAAATTGTTTTAATTATATTTGTTTTATTTTCTGACATCGTATGATCCAAATTTTGCAATATGCATATACATATAACACAGAGATGCCTGTGTGGAGAACAGATGGGAAGCAGTGGCTGTCTCTGCATCAGAACATGATGGATAATGGCTGCACAGTTTTATTGCTGAACTTATTTTCTTTCCAATTCTTTTCAACGGGCATTCATTGCTTTCATAACCATAAATGGGTATATTCTACATGGTTTAAATATCATTACAGGGCTCTCTTGTTTCTGGTATTGCAGAGACACATTTTCTGTATAGCCTCTTGGGCTGAGCTCAGGAATTACTGTCCCTTGTCACAGTTTTCAGACTGGACCAGTCCCCAGCACTGAGAAGATCTGTGAGCAGTGAGGTGCCGTATTGGAAGCAGTATCTATGACCTCCCCTGGGTCCTTTCAACCAGTGTTTCTCAATCTGTGTGACCCCCTTGGGGAATGAGAGGCCCTTTCTTAGGGGTCTCCTCAGACTACCGGAAAACACAGATATTTACATTATGATTCATAACAGTAACAAAATTACAGTTATGAAGTAGAGATAATTTTATGGCTGGGGGTCACCACAGCGTGAGGAACTGTATTAAAGAGTCGCAGTGTTAGGAAGGCTGAGAACCACCACTTTAAAAAGCCCTTCCCTTGCAGCTTTAGCTCAGAGCTAGAATGCAAATCCTGGCGTACGCAGCCATCCAGTGTATCTCTCCAGCTCATCTAGCCATGATGACTTGGCATTTTTGAGGAAGAAGGTCAAGGTCTGTTTGACCCAAGAACAGATGTGAACCCCCCCCACACACACACACACCTCCTCTCTGCATGTGATCACAGGTCTAAATGCAAAGTAGGAGCACTGCCCTCCTTTAGGGAATGCCGCTGTGGTTCATCAGGCTGTGTGCTCTTTTTTCTGGGTTTACATAAGACTTGTTCTCGGTGTCAATTTAGTTAAGAAAGTTGAGGACCTCAGGTTGTTAACATTCACTCGTGGGAAAGGGTGCTGATATGTGTAAAAAAAAAAAACAACAAAATGCCTTGGATTAATTAATGCTTTCCTTGGTGGGAGGAAATTGTAGTGGTGAATGTTGCCTGAATAGGCATAGGAGTTGTGCTGGACTTAACGAGTGGGCGGGGTTTGTGTAGTAGAGCTGGGAAGGGTATGGTTGACTTTCACAGTGAGCCAAGATGAAAACCCAAAGCTTTCTCCAATTCATTTCTATAATTGTTCTATTTTATTCATAGTTACTGTAAGTGTTTTACTAGGCTTAAATTATAAGCTAAACATTATCAAAGGTCGGTGTGTATTTCTGAACATATGTATGTGAAAAACCATGGCCAGGGTAGGATTTGGTGCTATTGGAGATTTTGGGCATCTATGCTGGATCTTGGACATATTCCCTGTCCATTGCAGCTAAGGAGGGGATGATTGGCACCTTTCTACCTCTTTAGTCTGTATGAGTCTCTTGTTTTATTGCAGCAGTACCTCACTGAAAGCTCCACGTCATCAGCAGACAGAAGCCTTTCTCTGCTTTGTGTGATGGAGAGCAGTGGCGTGGGTAGCTTGACGTCAGCCATCCATTCTGCTCTCTCACCCTCCCTTGTTCTTCAAAGAGTCCCTAACAGACAGCTTGTGTTTCCTGGCTTCTGACCACTGTTTTCACAGTAATTACAACCACTTCTGTTGCTAAGTCTCTGTGTGCCAGGCAGGCCTTTCATAAGTGGCACTTCTAACCCTCCCAAGAAAATTGTTTGTGTACAGAGCAGGAACTGAACTCAGGCTAAGCTTGCGGTGCTGGGAATCTTCGGCCACACCTGTCCGACAGTGCACAGCAGGGGACAGTTTCTCTCTGATGTAACTTACCACTCCTGTCTCTCTCTTTTTTTTTTTTTTTTTGCAATTTTCAAAAATTACTTTTATGTCACATCTTCCATGAAGATATATGACATATAAATACTTAAACATGTAAGTATGTAAATGTAATGTGATAACCCATAATAACAACACACATGTGGATAGATACCACAACCAGATATGGAAGAACTGGGAGAAATGTCTCTGTCAGTGGATGATTCTCAAAGTCAGCCTAAAAGTGAATTTCATTGGGAAAAATGAAGCTAAACCAAAAATACCAAACTCATCTGTTTTATTAGTCTGATTGCAGCTGGGTACTTTCCTCTGAAACTTTTCAAATTGCAATGAAGGTATTAAAGTATTTACGTAATTTGCTAATGGCACATAGCAACCACACTGACAAACCAGAGTTTAATTTTCATATCCAAAAGGATAAACTACTCTATTGAAATAGCTGAATTTTGTCCTGAGGGGTGGAGAAAGAGCCAAATTGACTTGACTTTGAGTTTGTTTCGAGTTGTGATTAAGGTGGCAAAGTGCTAATCATGACACCAGCTGTCACAGGCATGAGGGGGTGACTTGTGGGTCAGCCGCAGCAGTGAATGCTACTCAGCAGCCACTCAGTCAACCACAGCAGAGCAAGGGCCAGCCACAGCCTCTACCCAGTGACACTGGAGGATGTCACATGGCTTATGTGGGATAAAGTATAAAAGAACACATCAGAATTTTTACTTTTATGCTCTTGCACCTAAGTAGGAGGCAGTTTTTGAGCAAGATACATAGCATAGAACACTTGAGGCAGTTTTTTCTGTACATCACTGAAGATTTCTGTAGAAGGAGCTTTTCTTTTATTCTGTTAGTAGGAGAATACGTACCAGTATATTCCTCTGAGATGGAAGGATGTAGCCCGTCTCTGTCTCACTATGGAGGTGAGGATGGCTTTGGTCTCCTGACCTTTCTGCCTCTTCCCCTGCTGAGTCCTGGGATAGAGATGAGTGCCATGCCCAGCCAGTCGGTCTCTCTTGGGATCTGAGAACCATGTCCAGCATACTGCAGTGCCTAGATCTATTCCTCAAGGAGTGAAGCATCATTTCTTGCAACTCTGGGTAAGGTATCAACAAGAGGTGGACAAGTAGGAGAGCCACATGTGACCCAGATGCTGAGTTCAAGTGTGCCTAAGATTTGTTTTTCTTCATCAGAAGACACCAGTGGCATTATGGAGTATGTCTAGTTGTCTGTCCAAATGCTAAGGAAGTGAGACGAAATACTTTCTAGGGCTGATAGAATGAAGGAGCTAGTAATACAACAGCTATGAGCCTATTCCTTGCTTTTGAAGTGAAGTGCTTTTCAGATCTTCACATCAGTTTAGCGTTAGTACAGGCAGATAGATATTAGGCTTTGGTGAAGATTCTCCTCATCCTTTGGACCTTTTTCCCATCTGCTCATCTAAAATGACTATGTCAGTGTCATGGTTCTGATACTGCATGATACAAAAGCATGAGTTGTGCTTTTGTAGGACTTGGGACAAAGGACTCGTGGAAAATGCTTCCAATCGCATGTTATGCTATAAGGACCCCCAAATGAAATATTTAATTTGAGAAGATGCTCAAACAATCATCCCAAAACAGAAATGCTTGGATGGCTTTCCCAGGATCTAGATCTTTACACAGCCAAGATGTATCACTTGGCAGGCAGAGTTGATCATAAAAGCTATTCTTTTCCCATTACTATTTTGTTGAATTTTTGTATAAAAGCTATTGTCTTAGTTAGGGTCACTCTTGCTGTAAAGAAACATCATGGCCACAGCAACTCTTATAAAGGGGAAACACATCATCAGGGAAGCTTACTGTTTCAGAGGTTTAGTCCATTATATCATGGTGTGGCATGGTGTAGCATGCAGACAGACATGGTGCTGGAGAAGGAGCCGAGAGTGGAGAAGAAGCTACATCTTTTTCTGCAGGAAGTGAACAGAGATGCTATGCAGCTTGAGCATAGAAAACTTCAAAGCCCACCCCCACACTGACACACTTCCTCCCACAAGGCCATACCTCCTAATATTGCCACTCTATATGATCTTATGGGGGTCAATTACATTCAAACTACCATAGCTATGTATCTCATATGCAAAGAATGAGCAGGATTTGAAACAAACAAACAAACAAACAAACAAAAATCACCTTTTAGGGCTGTAGAAATGATTTAACTATTAAAGGCTAGGCTAACACCCCACCCCAATCACCATCTATAGAATTTATTCTCTTCTGTAATAAATAAGAACATATTAGTATCCAAATTCCTTTCCTAAAGTGCCTGGATTTAGAATCATTTTGATCATTGCTAATGTGGCTAGAGAACCTAAAAGCCTTACTTGACCCTACCTGCTCTGCAGATAAGTGCTGTTCTGAACATCTCTCTCCATGTCTGTAATTATAGCACACTATTGTGGATGCAGAGCACAGAAAGAAGTGTGCTCAGCCTTGAGCGCTGAGCTTGGTCTTTCTGAATTCAGCCTCATTTTAACTTCAAGGTTGGTTCCTTCTAGAATGATTATTTTGCACAATTCATAACAAGCTTTTTTTTTTTTCATTTCTTTGGACCAAGGAGGGTTTCAGGCCCTTTCAACCGTCCATCTATTACACAATTCTGCACTTTCCTCTCTCATCCTTTGTCTGGTCCTGGCAGAAGGCAACGGGAATGTGAATTCTCAGGTGTGCTTTTTTATTTTTGCACAGTTTTGGTTTTCATTTATGATTGTATATATCGTCAAGCCAGAAATCATTCCCAAGTCTTTGAAAGGCCATTTCTTGGTGCTTCTTTTTGTGGCTGTTGTTTCTCACTTATCTGAAAATTCTATAGGGTTAGGGACCGAGATTGTTTGGTGCTATTTATTCCTGATATGTGAGGAAGATAAGGAATAATTCTTTAAGTGATCATCAATCATATGCAGTGACTAAAAATGTGTCATCTTAGTTCTTTGGACAATAAAATTTATGTATGTATATATGTATGTATTTATGTGTGTGCATGTGATGCATGTGTGGGAGTGTGGTTACATGATGTGTGTTGTGATGCACATGGGGAAATCAGAGGACAATCTTGGTGTCATCCTCATCTTCTACCTTGTCTGAGACATGCCAGCTGTGACAACACCCAAGTGTTGGTGGGTGGGGTGGGAGAGGAACCTAGGTATGATTTTGAATGTTCAGAACATGAGAAACCAGGTCCTGGAATCTCCCCACTCCCACCCAGCAGTCACAGGGGACTTTGCAAAAGCAAACAGTTCGAAACAAACAGTTTTAACAGAAGCTAAGATAAGTGGTTAGTTGGAGGGGGTTCTGCACAAACTGACAGCTAAGATAAGCGTGTTAGCTGGAGGGGGTTCCTGCACAAACAGGCAGTTTTAACAAAGGCTAAGATAAATTAGCTAGGACATCCTGACCTTTGGTTCCTGGCATAGAGTTAGGTTGTTTTCCATGGGATTCTCCATTAAGAAAACCAGATTCAAGTTAAATCTGGAAGAGCCTCAGCAAGAATACAAGATGGATGAACTCAGTCACATGGTGATTCAAACTTAGGACCCCATGCTTGCTAGGCAAGTGATTTACCCACTGAGGTATTTCTGAAATACCCAGGAAAATATTCTTACACTATCTTTAAAGGGACTGATGGGTTGAATTTGAGGGAGGAGAGCAATTTGTAGTATTACATCTTGCAATTGTTGGAGAACATGGTTGAGAAGACCCTGGTGACCATTCTGAGAAAAGAAATTTACTCATGCAAATAGGAGAGTTAAGTGGAATGGGAGCAGCAAAGACAGCAGCACACAATCCTGGCCTTAAGTCTGTAACAATGTTGTAAACCATAAGTTGGCATTGTTGTTGTTGAAGGCCAAGTGATGAACATTTTAGGCACTGTGGGTTCATTCTCGCAACACAACTGTGAAAAAGAAAACAAATTAGAAAATGGGCGAAAGCAGAAGACTAGAACAGCAAGAGAAGACTTTAAGGGAGAGGATTTGGGAGGGCAACAGAACACAAGGAAGGAGAAAGGGAAATGACCAGGGCAGAAAAAGGGTAAGGAGATGGAGGGAGGAGAGGAGCAGGAGGGAGATGCTATCTGAACTGAACATGCACACACTTTTTTCTTGTCAATTTTCTCATTACTGCATTTATGTAGTACTTACCATGTATTCAGTATTATAAGTAATAATAAGGGAAAATGGGCAAATAGCAAACACAGATGTTTCACTGAAATAGAAAGAGATGACAAATAGATGCCTGGAGAAGGTGTTTGATATCACTAACGAATAGCATAATGTTGACTAGAAAGAGAGTTTACTATACACTCACTGTAATGGCCCAAACAGTAACAATAGACACCCCAACCGACTGCCAACCAAGCAAACAGACAAATATGGTGGTAAGGACATGGAGAAAGGGACTCTCTCACACATTCCTTGTTGGAACATAAATGTCACAGCTACTCTGGAAAACATAGTCAACTCCCTATAAAATTACACATATGTTTACCATATAGTCATGAGTAATTGTGCTCTTGGTCTTTTTTTTTCCAAGATAAATTAAACTTATTTACACACACACACACACACACACACACACCCCCCACAACTTTATGTAAATTTTTAAAGCAGACTTTAACTATACTTGTTCCAAACTGGAAAGAATGCCTATATCTCTTATTGTATGTATAGCTAAACACACTATGATACAGCCATGGCATGGAATACTACTTAGCAATAAAAATAAGTAAGATAGTGATATATACAATAATTTAGATGGATCTCGAGAGAATCATTCTGAATAAGATCCAGCCAGTCCCAGAAGGTCCATATTCTGGGCTTCCATTGATAAAACCTTGAAAAGGTGAAGTTACAGAGTACAGACTCTAATGATCCTCATGATTCTCAGAGGTTGTGGGCCAGGAGGGATGTGACCATGGCTATAAAAGGATTTATTGGAATGTTCTGTACCCTGACTGGGGCAATGGTTACACAGATCTACACATGTAGTAAAACTGCAGAAACTAAACCCACAATCAAATGAATGCTGGTAAAATGGGTGAACTCTGCATGACATGGATAGACTTGTGCCAGTGCCAGGCTCCTGGTTGTGACATGTGCTGTAGCCGCTAAAGATGGTGTTGGGTGCATGTGCAGGGAAGGGCAGACAGAATCTATTAAATACCACAACTGCATGTGAACAACTGGTTATTCCAAAGGTTTAAAATTTTTCACAGCAACTCAAGATTAAAAACAGAAACCAAAGTCAGACTCATCCTTCCTGGCTTCAGAGTAAATTCCTTTGTTTTGATAAAGGTTACTTACCAATGTCAGATGTAAAATCAGATTGCAGAGAAAGATGCTTGCAAGGGTGTAAAGTCCAAACTCCTATGATAGGAAAGAAAGAGTCGTGAGAGGCTGGGAGGTTGAAGAGACTGTGAGGAGTTGTGGGCAGGTAAGACATCCTTATTCCCCAGCACACAGGCTGCTAGGCAGGCATCTGCTCACACACACACACACGCGCACAAACACACACACACACACACACACACACTCACTAGTCCACAGGCTGCATGGGGGTAGGCAAGCAGATCTAAGGGATCACACAGGCAAACTGTAAAAGACAGAGGTGGAGGTCCTAGACCTCTGACCTCAAGGGCTTACTTATGCAGAGTAGCGTAGGTCTGGGTTAGCAAATGAAGGTAGCCCAGATTCACCTCTATTTAAGAAAGTTTTCAGGTTCTATGGGACTTTGAATGAGAAATGTTCTCCATAGGCCCATTTACTTGAACACTTGGTCCCCAGGTGGTGGCACGGTTTGGAGAAGTATCTTAGTTACTGTGCTATTTATATGAAGAGACAACATGACTAAGACAACTTATAAAAAAGAGCATTTAAGTGGGGGCTTGGTTGCAGTTTTAGAGGGTTGGCTCATGAACATCACAGCAGGGAATGTGGCAGCACACAGGCAGGTATGGAACAGTAGCTGAGTCTGATGTGGGATTCCCCTCTGTATGTTGTGAATATATTTTACTACCATTGGTTCATAAAGAAGCTGCTTTGGGCTATGGCAGGGCAGAATATAGGTAGGCAGGAAAACCAAACTGAATGCAGGGAGATAAAAGGCAGACCAAGGAGATGCCATGTAGCTGCCGAAGGAGAAAGACACTGGAGTCTTACTGGTAGGCCACAGCCTCATGGTGATGCATAAATTAATAGAAATGGGTTAATTTAAGATGCAAGAGCTAGTTAGAAATATGCCTGAGCCATTGGTCAACAGTGTTTAATTAATAAAGTTTTTGTGTGATTGTTCAGGTCTGGGAAACCAACGTGCAAAGGTCTTACATCTGATTTATAAGTTGTGGGGGGAGGGAGGGAGGGAGAGAGGGAGAAGGAAAGAGAAGGGAGAAGGAGGAGAGACATGAGATTTTTGAAATCTCAAATTTTACCTCTTGCCCCCCAGTAAGACACCTCTTCTAATAAGACAACACCTTCTAATCCTTCCCAACAATTCCACCAACTGGAGACCCCTGTGGGGTCATTCTCATTTAACCCTCCTTTCTGGAGGAAGTCGGTCACTGGGAGCCGACTTTGAGGGTAAAATGCTTCAGTCCACCTCTTACTCACTTCCTCTGCTTCCTGTATGAGATAAAGGTGTAATTAGCCAGGTTTCTGTTCCTGCTGGTGTCCCTGTGTTCCCTGCTATTATGGATGGAAGCCCTCTGGAATCATAGCCAAAACATTTATTTTTTTAAATTAAATCTGAATGCCAAGGGGCTAAATGACCTGCCCAAGCCATGTAGTTATGAATACTTACCAGGCTGTGGTTTGATACCAACTCTTATATTAAACTCATATTTAATCAATACAATAACCATGCCAAGCATGAAATAAATATTATGTCCTTACATTCTCTTTATTTTCAGCTTTACTGAAGTATAATTGATAAATTGAATATGTTTAAATGTACAACATGATAGCATAAACATCATAAAATAATTATTACTATCAGGTTAATTAACACTTTACTGTCTCACAGTTATCACACATATATTTTTAATTACTAAAGAAAATCTTATGTGGATAGATAGTTTTGTCTGCATGTATGTCTGTGCACCACGTCTGTGCCTGGCGTCTGTCGGGGTCAGATGAGGGTGTTGGACCCTCTGGGACTGGAATCACAGATGGCTATGAACTACCATGTCTGTGCTGGGCATCAAACCAGTTTCCTCTGGAAGGGCAGCCAGTGTTCATAACTGCTGAACCGCATCTCCAGCTACCTCCTGCCCCATGCTCCATTTTAATAGCATGGATTACAAGGACAGAGACCCTGAGGTCAGAGGTGAGTGCTGCTGGGACAAAGGCAGAGGCAGGATCCAGACCCAGGTCTCCTTCCTGAGGCACCGTTCTGCAGCTGATCAGGTGAACCAACAGCCATCTAGTGGCAGGAGTGTGAGTCAAGGATGAGCTCCGGACTGTCTGGAACAGAGGAGGAAGTCAGCACAAGCTGGGGGTGTTGTTCAGCATGCTTTCTCCCGGGAGAGGCTTAGCCCAAAGCGTGGAAAGAACACTTGTTACTCCTTGGGTTCTACTTCTTATTGATCTTTAGGAGACAGGGGCAGGAAATAAATAGGGTTTTCATCTGATCATTTCCCCCTCAGGAGTCATGTTGCAGACACTTTCTTGATTAATCTGGAGCTAGTATTTGATTTTGAACACATTTTTAAAAATCGTCTTGGGGTGATTTTTTTTGTTGTTGTTCTCTAGTTGTTCCTCAAACTGTAGGAATCTGCCATCTAGTGGCAAAATGCTGAAATTGTTTTGTCCTGTCCTGTCTATGTTGGGAGAGAAATTTCACACTGTTCCTCTTTATTTAAAAACAGAAAATCTATCAGCCTGGTAAAAACAAAGGAAATTTTTCTACTAAAATAAAGTCTTGAGCAGGAAGCCTGTTCACACTCCGACATAGTTTGTCGGACAATTTGCTACGATAAAGAACCAATATCTAGGTGGTATTTGCCTCTAACGATACAACTGAATGGAAAACAATTAGTGTCCGGTAGATTCCAACCGCGGGCAGGCTCTGTGAGAGAACTCCTGGTCTTAAGAGCCTTAGGACATGTAGGAAATGGGGCCTCACACTTTCCCACACGCTCGTGTCAGCTATCATTCCTTGTGGGCTGATTGATTTGATTTTACATGTCTGAGTGTTTTTTTTCCTGCATGTATTCCTGTGCACTATGTGTGTGTGGTGCCTGGAGAGGTCAAAAGAGGGTGCTGGCTCCCCTGGAACTGGAGTTAAGACTAGCCGCCATGTGGGCTCTGGGAATTGAAAACGTGCGCGCTTAAGCACTGAGCCTCTCTTCAGTGTCTGAAATCCTTATTTTTGTAAGAGTGGTGTCCACACTTTCCAGACTGGTCACCTCGAGATTTGCATTCCTGCTTCATTGCCTGTTTTCCTGGTTTTGTTGCTGTCTTCAGCTCCTCATCATTTCCCTATATTTACATGAGTATATTAAATATATTTCACTCCTGCCTGCCCATGTATGGTAAACCCATGTACAATCCCAGTTCTTGGTTTTTTGTCTTTCTACTTTCAGCCATGTCTAATGATGCAAATATGTCAATACTTTATCTATAAACAATAAATTATCTATATTTCCTTATGAAAAGGAAAAAGTCACTATAATGCTTCAAAGTTAAGGGGAAAAAACAGCAAATTTTTTTTGACTGATTGTTACCCCATAGTTAGGAGCATCCTAAAAACAAAGCAAAGAAGCAATGACCCAGTGACTATGCTTTTTTGCATGGTTTTAAAAAATGCTCCCCAACCCCCGCCAGTGAAACTGTAGGCGTAACACTGTATTTGCTCGGGACTGTAGTATTACTATACATTTTTACCCAGAAAAGCAGATTGGTGTGACCCAGCACCGCACTGTACCCTGTGTTCAGGGTAGACTCCACCCTAAAGAGTCAACTGAAGGCCTAACACAGGAAAATGGAATTTGGGTGCTGCTGCTCTTGCCGAGGTCCACGGGAGGGGAGCATGGAGTGGCGCATTGCCATGCAGTGCCTCTGTCTGGGCTGGAGGGAAGCATGCAGGTTGTTGCTGGAAACCGGTTGTGTTATCCCTGGCTCTTTCCCCGGAATACTGCAGCAGATCAATAGGCCACAGTAAAAGGGAGGCAGCCTTTTACTTTTAAGCCAGAAGGTGCCTTAAAGGAACAGAGGAGATGCATTCAACAGGAAGAAAGGGCTTCAAGGGGCGGGTAGAGACTTCAAAAGGAACTTCGCCACTCCCCTTTAGGCCCTTTTGTTCCCCCTTCAGCTGGAATGAGCTGAAGCACCAAGTGTTGGTCCTGGCGTGGTACCACCTGGGGTGGTGCTCCTCAGGTTGAGAAGAGGATTTGAATCCGTTTGGGTGTGACTTGGATTTGCTGCTCTGAAGCAGTAATTTTAGACACATGGGAATGGCTTCAAGTATGTGTGGAGCTGCCCGGAGAGGGTGAGATTCGGGGAAAGCTGGGCCGTCTAGGGTGCGCAGGGCTGGAAATGCACAATGCTTGTGGAGCTCGCTTCTGACAACAGGGTTCCATGTAAATGGGACACAACACTACAGTCTGCAGAAACCCCCCTGAAGACAAGGGTAGAGCCGACCGGAAACGTCAGAAGGCTTTGCTAGCGGAAGCGCTTTTCTCTTCCCGCCACACTTCCATCACATTTGGCGTCATTATGTTATCTCTTTGGACCAGGATGCTGTGCTTTCTAGCCTCCTCTCTTTGAATCTGGGAAACACTTCGGATGTGTTCGTAAGGGAAATACGTATATAAGAAAGAGCATTTTTCTTTCATCAGCATTATGAGGTAGGGGCTGCCTGTTTAAGATGGAGTTTTAAAGGCGGAATCCAAGTAAAAGATCGGCTTCAAATCTCCAAGTCACACTACAGAACAACTGAAGGGCACTTCGGTTTCCCCAAATGCCTTGTCTACAACACTAAGGTAGAGAGCCGCACTCTTGCTCCGTTGGGTCATCCACATCTGCCGAGAGCAAATGAGGCTCTGTGCAGTGTCAGGGGCTGTGCAGCCTAGTTTCTGACAGGGTCTGCTGGTCACAGGCTGCACGGCTCCCCACTGTGCAGCAGGCTGGAGATGTCTGTTTGGAATTCCCATGCTTAACTGGAGTTGGATCTTGACTATGGATAAGAATTTAGCTTTTGTTAATCACTTACTATGTGATTGACATGGGACTAGCACACCTTGAGCATGTTTATTTATTTTTACTTTATGTTTGCCTTTGAAATAGGTGTTATTATTTTTGTCATTTTATAGTCAAGGAAACCAAGACAACTAGCCCAAGATCACATCACTACCAAGGAGTGGAACCAAAACCAAATCTGGTATTTCTGCCTCCAGATTCTGGAATTATTTATCTGTTTATTTGTTTACTGGTTTTTGAGACAAGGTCTCATTATTTTAAGACAAGCTCCAGGCTAGCATTGAACTCAAGGCAATTTTTCTGTCTTAGCTCATCAGTGCTGGGATCACAGGTGTGAGCCACGGTTTCCAGTTCAGATCCTGGGTTTTAAAATTGCATGCTGTAACACCTTTGTGGTCAAAGTGTCGTGTTGCCAACCACCTTTTCTCCTGCTGCCCCTCTTTTCATTGGTCTCAACTGCCCTGGTCACGGGTGTGCCTGGCCCCATCTCTGTCCTTGCCCATTTCTCTCTTGTTACATGCTAACGGCCTTGCTGCCCTTGAGAACCTTGTTGCATTGATTTTATTTTTCCCTAACACATAGCCTTTTCCTGATGAAAGCAATGGTCTTTGGCCAGTTGTCTTAGATTCAAGGACAAAATATCATGTAAAGCCCTGCATAGTTGGACCTAGGGGTACACTGCTACAATTCCAACATCTCAGGAGGAGACTGTTAGTTCAAGACCAGCTTGGATTAAAGAGTGAGTTCAAGGCTAGCTTGGACAATTTAACATGACCCCATTCCTCTGCCCTCCCATCTTTCTCTCCCTCACTCAGTGGTAAAATATTTATTTCGCATATCCAAGGCCCTAGGTCTGTCCTTAGCCCCACAATCACACACTTACCAAAGGGGGCTAGCAGCTCATTCAGTCAGTCATTCAGCATTTAATGAGGGCCAGTCATGTTGCTTCCTCTGTATTAGGAGGAGACAGAGGTGACTCAATTCTGACCCCTCTCCTGGAGAACTCGGGTCTCTGTGGAGAAAACAGACATGGGGATAGAAATTACCATCTGTTTCAAATACAATGCTTCAGTCTTGGCTTCTGAAGACAGAAGGACCCTAAACCTGGCTGGTGTAGGATGTGAGAGATAGCCAGGAAAGGCCAGATGCAGGAGAGGAACCAGCATCTCCTGTGTTCGGTGAGGCTGTACTTTCACACCTGTAAGAACCCTTCACACACACACATACACGTATATACACATACTCACACACATACATGTATATACACATACACACATACATGTATATATATACATACTTACACACACATGTATATCACATACACACATACACTCATACAATGCACACACATATACATACACACACAAACATAGACATATACACATTCTCACATACACACATATATATACAACTCACACATGCACACACACATACATATATATATATACATATTCTCTCTCACACAAATGCTCACATATACACACACACTCATACAATACACACAAACACAGACATTTATATATTCTCTCACACACATATATACACAGATCTCACATGCACACACATATACATGTACACACACATATATTCACCTACACTTACACAATATACACATATACGTATACACGCATATATGTCTATATACACATATATACATACATATACATACGTACAAACATATGAAAATATGCAAGCACACAGAGCCCAGTATTCAGTCAAAGCATAAGCTGGCCACTTCCTTTCCTTTCACCAGTGAAAGCTGTCTCACAGCTCTCGAACACCTCGTTCTATTACTGCTGTTTCATTCCCCGTTCCTTTTCTTTGTATGCTGGCTTGGGAAGTTTCTGTTCACTTACCCTCAGGTTCCCTAGTTCTTCCCTCAGCTGTGTCCCGTCCATCTCTTGATGCCTTCATTCCTCTCATGGTGTGTTTGTTAGTCTGTGTAATTTATAAGTGAAGCTTGTTGCTCACAGTTTGGGAGGCTGGGCAGTCCGTAATCAGTGGGTTCCATGCTGATGAGGGCCTATTCCCCTTCAGTGGCACTTCCTGTGCATCCTTACGAGGAAGAAGGAAAAAGCTTTCTCTTTTATAGGGCACTAATATCTCATTCCTGAACTCTCCACCCTCATGGCCTGCTTACTTCCCAGCTGCTCCATCTCCTAACACCAAGCGCTGGTGATTAAATTCTACTATGTCAATTTGGGGAGACACGGATGTTCACACCTTTAGGATTTATTCTTGTTCATCTGACTAGAAGCTAAGATATACTCACTTATTGTTAGAAATCGCATAACCAAAAAAAAATGATCTCTGTATATTGACCTGTAGGCTGTTTACTTCTTCGTAGCAGGTTAGAGTTATTCCTTAAAAACCCATTGGTACCAAATTCTTACACATCTATTGCTTTAGATATGTAGCTCAATAGAGTATATCTTCACATAGCTTGTGAAATCACCCCCCCCATGGGCTAGCCTTAGATCTAAGGCAACTCTGACAGTTACACACCCCAAGCCACTTCCATCATTCAGAGTTCTGTTGAAGGAAGTCCTCTAGACAGGTGGTCCCCCTCACTTGGTCTCCTCTCCCTTAGGAATCTGTCCTGCCTGCCTCACTACTTTCTGCAAAGTGCCCCTTACTAACATTTTGGACAGTTTTAGTCTGGAAAAGACTTCTGCATGCTAACCCATCAAATATTGCCCCGAGAAATCCTCATGTCCCTGTGCCACATGGTAGATTCAGTTTTACTCTTTGTTGTTCCAAAGTACCCACACTTCTATGGAGCTTGAGATGCTAAGTGTGTCAGGTTCCTTTAGGGTCCTTGTGTTTTGCCAATTAACTTTGGGCTTTCCCAGGAGTGCCTCCTTAGATAGACAGGGTGTCTGCTGTTTTACCTCCGGCTGGTAGACTTGTATGCATGTGTGGGGTGTCAATGTCAGGTTTAATTATAATTGCCAACTTGATTGGACCAAGAAATGGGTAGGCCTGCTTTGTTTTGAGGTGGTGGTTTCCCCATTTTAATTCTGCCATGAGTCTAGGAACGTCACCAAATTTGAATTTGCTCAGACTTTTGTTTTGTTGTTGTGGATCAGAATGCCAGCTTCTAAATGCCTTATGTGTTTCAGCCTTAACTAGAAATTTTTTTTTCTTAACAGATTTTTGCTTCTGGCAATACAATAGAATATACTCTGAAAAGGCTTCGATCTGAAGAATGCCAAAAATAAGAGTCCAGCTTTGGGAAACAGTCAGGGGTTAAGTGACGAGGGATTCGGAGCACCAGGACTGAACTCACCACAAGGCTGCACCAAGGACAATGCTCAGTGCTGGGAACTGGAAGGCCTAGAGATTTTAGTTGCTCTGTGAGTGACAGGAGGCCTTGTATTGATTCTGAGTCAGGTGAAGAGTTGGAGGAAATCCCTGCTACTCTCAGTGAAAAGATGAGGGGCAGAGAACTAAGATGTCCAATAGCATGCTTGGCTGGATCTTAGATCTGGGTTTAGGGGAGAGATGATCCCCAGGGTTCTTAATGTGTATGAGCACCAAGGTCTGGGGAACATTGAATAGGGAGACTCAGGGGGTACCCAAAGAAGTCAAAGCAAGTTCTCTTTGGAAAATCTACCTCACTTTCTAAACGCCTTTGGATCCCTATAGTTTAACTGAGTCAGATATAAAGTCATGGCAAAGTGCAGAGCAGACATGAGTGATATTCAGGGGGCAACAAGCAGCAAGATCACACCCTAAGAACATCCTGTGTTGGAGTCACCATATGCATATGTAAGAAATAACACAGCAGGAAAGCGTGTTTCAGAGGGAACCAGTCATGCGGTGCCCACCCCTCGCTAGTGCACCTTAATTCACTCCTTACACACTCTCCACACTGTGCTGAAGAGACGGCCATTATCAGGAGCGCCAGAGCTCCTCCACCCACCCTTGCCTACAAGGTCTTCCAAACACTGTCCTGCATATATCAGTCACATACTTACCTACAGTTGTCTTCAACGTAGCATGTGTAAAATGGAACTCTTGTCTGCAATTCCCCACTCCTTGGCCCTTCCATCACTTAAGCCTAAAGTTCTTGAGAGAGCTCAGTTTCAGGTAGAATATTAGCTGACACTTATTTTAACTCTGAGGGTTAATAATGATGAGGTTTTGGGAGAGTTTTAGAAAATATACTTTAAATATTATCTTCGTACATCAAGCTTTATGTTTCTGATTACATCTGTCCTTTGAATCTGGAAGAACAACTTCCTGTCCCCTGGCGATTTTCTGGGCCCAGGAAAAAGCACAAATGTGTGAAAATATTTAAAATTTATAAACGAGGAAAATAAACAGAGAACTTGGATAACATGTGTTCTACCTTGACAGGTAGACCTTGCTAATGGCCTGAAATACCAGGTTCAAATTCAGAATTTTCAGTGTGTAGTGAGGCTTTTAAACATTTATTATTATTATTATTATTATCATCATCATCATTATTATTTCATGCTGTTCTTTGTTTGGTAAGTTTGGTTTGGTTATGGATTTGTGAGGCAGGATCTTATTTTGTAGAGCAGGCTGGCTGTGAACTCAGCATTCCTAGCAACCCCTGAGTGTGAGGCTCCACCCTGGTGGTTTTCTCTAATCCCAGGCTCTTCCTGATGGAGATAAAACAATCAGGATAGATTTTCATCTTCTTAATAGTTCATAATATGACTTATTCCAACACATAAGCCCTTGTCGGGGGGGGGCAGGGGTCACACAAACACCAGAGCCGGAGCATGGCATTATGTAGTGACGGTCTCCCAGGGTTCCTATCCAGATGTGTACATGGTACCCTGCTAAACACCAAGACTCCCCAGTATAAAGTCCCACTAGCCCAATAGCCGGTGTCTTGAACTAGGTGAGATTTTGGCTAACTTGAACAGTCCAGAGGAGGGCCAGGAATGGGGCTGCCCCTACACGAAGTTAGCCGTCTGGCTTCAGTAACATTGACTTCTCAGCCTGTCTGCAGTCATCTAGAGATTTGTTCACAGTTCACCACAGAGAGCTTTCCCCTGCTTGCACTTTGCCTTACCTCCTCTTCTCATCATTCAAAGGAGAGATTTATCTGCAGACCCAGCAACACTTTTGGGTGTCCTGGCCGTACACGTGTGTTGCTTTGTCAAGAAAAGCTTTCTGTCTCCTGAAGATGGCACTCTCATTTTACTTCTGCGCATCCACACGCTTCATCTCATTCAGAATTGGCCTTCTGGTTAGCCTGTGCGCCCTCAGACTCATTAAGATGGAAAAGTCCAACATAAGTGAGCCCCAACAGAAATGCATGTCATGGAGATGTAAAATTGGTTTGAAAAATGTAGAAGAGGAATTCATCATCAATTAATGGCTTCAATTTTATTTTAAATTTAAAATTATGATGTGTACATGTGTGTGCACGTGCACCCACATGTGCATGCGCACAGAGGTCAAAAGACAGCTTTCTGGAGCTCTTCTCTCCTTCCACCATGGGTTCTGGGGATCAAGCACAGGTTCCTGGCTTGCACAGCAAGTGGTTTTACTGAGCTACCTCAATGGTCCCAGTTATCATTTTTCTAAAGTGTTGGTTTTTAAACCCTTCTTCCAAAGGGATACAGAGATGGCTTTTGCAGAAAAGCTAAAATTACAATTAATCTAATTATCAACCCATGTTGATATGTTATCAGTTTTCTTGATGACCACCTCACTTCACTGAATTATACTTTACATCAAGCAGATGACATAATCAATGAATATTGGTTGAATATTGATTACTCTCAGATTTACTGAGGTCTAATTCAACCAGAGAGCACTTACGATCTCTGCCCCAAGGATGTGGCACCATTCCCTAAGGGGCCAGGTTCTGCCTCTCTGTCCAAGGGAAGTAGCACTTGTTTCCTAAGGGACCGTATTCTACCTTGCCAAGGCTCCTCAAGGGAGGCAGAGACCTGCACATCTGGTTTCAGACTGCAGCTGTTGCTTCTGGATGGGGAGGTCAGTGCTGTCCCAGTGGGCATCTGTGCAGCAGTGGTTCTGAGAGGCTGGGTGCTGTGGATCCTGTCCTCAGCTCTCATAGGACAGGTAGAGTGGGAGTCTGAGGGCACCCAGTGTGCTCATTCCCTAAAGGAGGCCTGTGAAAGAAAATGTTTTCCCAGGAATTCTCTTCTATATCTTTCTTTGTTTTGAGACAAGGTGTCACTGTATATCTCTGGCTAGGCTGGAACTCTTTATTTAAACAAGGCTGGTCTCAAACTTAGATATCTGCCTGCTTCTGTCTCCTGAGTGCTGAGGTTAAAGGCATGTGCCACCCACTACGTCTGGTCCTTTCTCAGTAATTTCCAAGTTTACTTCAATGACAGCATAACCTGCAAGTTATGATTTCTTTGAGGAATATCATACACTAACGTATTTAAAACAAAACAGTTAAACGTGTGTCTCAGTGAGAGAATATCTTATCTTCTATTACAGACAGAGACTATGATACTAATTCTGGGTATCAACTTGATGTGGGAGTGTTCTCCTGTATTTTGTATTACTCTTATTGGTTGAATAAAGAGCTGCCTGGCTT
>JAQHUG010000207.1:3258193-3331665 GCA_028555095.1 Dicrostonyx torquatus | reverse complement strand
GTATAGGTGGTGCAAAGAGAACAGGAGAATTCTGGGAAGAAGGAAGCCCATTCCCCCATTCCTGCACAGACCACCGAAGAAGCAGGATGTGAGCTGCCCCACTGAGAAAGGTATCGAGCCATGTGGCTAACATAGATAAGAACAATGGGTTAATATAAGTTATAAGAGCTAGTAAGAAGCCTGAGCGAATGGGCCAGTCAGCTTATAATCTTATGGAGACCTCTGTGGATTTTCTTTGGGGCTTGCCAGCTGTAGGGTAGCGGGTGGGACAGAAACCCCAACAAGCAGGCCCACATGTTACAAAAAAAAGGCAACTGCATACTCAAGGCCCTTTGCATGTTGTCTGGTGGTTAAAGGCCTACTTCTGAGCCCTTCCAGAAGGAGAAAAAGCCACAGATGTGTGTCAGGTAGAGCAGATGAAGGAAGCATGAGAGAGATCTAGGACTAGAGGATGGCAGGAGCTTTCCCTGCACCTTGGAGCTCTGGATCCAGTAGATGAAGAAGAGGGGGAATATATGATGGTGAGTTTTAATTGTTAATTTAACACAGTCTGGATCACCTGGGAAGAGAACCCTAATGAGGGATTGTGCAGATCAGGTTGGCCTTGCAGCAATGCCTAGAGGGGATTATCTTGATTGCGTCCTTGGAGTGGGAAGATCTAGGAACTGTAGGTAGCACTGTTCCCTAGGCAGGTGATCCTGAGCTGTAGGAGAGTGGAGGAAGCATGCTGATCACAAGCCCCATGCATCTACCTCTTTGCTCTTGGTTACAACTACGGCTGGGCTGGCTGCTTCAAGTTCCTTCCACCAACATGACAGGCTGCAACCTGGAACTGTAAGCTAAGATAAACCCCTGTCCCCTAAGTTGCCTTTGTCAGGGTATTCTGTCACAGCCCCAGAACAGACACCAAGACTGCCTAAGACTGTAGCAAACAGGCTGCACACGCAGATGGAACTCTGACAGGTGCCTATTGAGTGTGACCGAGTTTTCCTTTCTTTCTAGTGGTAGCTGGTGTGGGCCTGATGACAACAGGGTGATCAACCTTGAACCCCCAGCAAATTCCCTCTTCTGAGAGCACTGAGTCTCTGTGAATCAAAACTGTTACCTTTGAGGTGAGAAATATGAAGACAATTTCTCAAGTTTTGACTCATTTGCGAAGGATTTGGCATGTGTGGCCCCAGTTACATACCTGGCTGCACCTGCAGTCCCCTCCTTAGACCTGTGGTCCTGGAGGCCAGCTGGCTTCTCCAGACCACGCTCCTCAAAGTTTCATCAGTGATTATGCCCAGTGATGACAACCGTAGGAATCTGTGTCCCCATGTAACCTTGCCACCAGACCCAATGCCTGTCGTTAGTTCCTTCTCCATTGCTCCAAAGACCATTTGTCTTCTTGAGTAGAGCTAATAACTGTTTTCACTCAAATCAGTCACACACTGCATCCAGGTGCAATGGCATGTCACTGCGAAGCAGAGCCCGCTCAGCTGTCTGCTCATGCTCGCTGCCGGTTCCGTGTCTTTTAGATTCACATTAGCTCATTTTTCTTTCCCATATGTCGCAGGCTTGTATTTTATAACACCAGACGGGGATACTAATTAAACTTCAGAGCTCGCTCCAGCAGTGCTTAAACTGAGATTCCTAATGACAGGCCTGGCAGTGATCAATATATCTGCTACACTGGCAATGATTTAGAGAACGCCATGGTTACTGCTTGGAATAAAAGTGAATGAGCTTTGTAAATTTAATTTAGAGGAGTGATAACTTGATCAGCCGGAAAAATATGGCAGAAGCATCTTGTATTTTTTTTTTTTTTAAACAAAGCCCAGGGCGTGCTTCGAGCCAGATCTGTGATTTAGCCCGGAACATTTTATTTACAACGGGATGAATAACAAGTGACATCTGCCCAGTGGTCCAGCTTCAGAAACATCACTTTACAAGCAGGAGTGCTCTTCTGGCTCTAGAGGCATTGGCTCACACGTAAAATTTTACATCTGATGTGTGTTTCTCAGAAGTAGACTGGTTTGCTACGCCCTGCTCAGGCCAGCACCGAGTATGAGATTTTTTTTTTCTGCAACCGCAAGTGGGAGCAGAGGACACACTCTTCCTTTTCGCCTCCCTGCAGGGTTCTGTGTGTTAACTGTGGGGAGGAAGCGTCTCAGACCTTGCCCTTTGGTGGCCCTTCAGGTTGGTAATGTGTGGAACATTCTCAAGCTCTCCTTTCACATGACCTTTGCACGTGTACTATTTGTAATATTGATTGCTCCCTGATTGACTGATTGCTCATTGATTGACATTACCTGTGCCTTCCTTGTCCCATGCTCGTGCATGTTCTCCTTGCAGCTTCTACTGTACTGTACTTAACCTACTCTGAAATAGGAAACCAGAATCCATGTTTTCTGTTTCTTCTTCTTCTTCTTCTTCTTTTTTTTTAAAGATTTATTTATTTATTATGTATACAACATTCCTTCCATGTATGCTTGCAGGCCAGAAGAGGGCACCAGATCACATTACAGATGGCTGTGAGCCACCGTGTGGTTGCTGGGAATTTAACTCAGGACCTCTGGAAGAGCAGTCAGTGCTCTTAACCTCTGAGCCACCTCTCCAGCCCCCTGTTTTCTGTTTCTTAAATCTCCAGCCTTCTGACTCTACTTCCTTGGAGAGCAGTGACTCTCTCTCTCTCTCACACACGCATACACACACACACACACACACACACACACACACACGCGCGCACACACACACACACACACATACATGCACACACGCAGTTTTCTAGTCATCTGGATTCTGCTGTATTAAGAGCTTACTCTTTACCTTTAGAACAGGTTTCTGGAGTTGCTGGCTCCTCCTTTTGTTCTCTTTCCTTGTGCCCTGACCTCTGGGGTCTGAGCCTCTAGTTCCTTCCCCTCTCAGTCTCTTACACCGGCCACTCCCTTGGTCCCTAAGGAGGCTTGCTCTCATCTTTAGCAGGCTCACTTCCCTTCAGTTGTCAACCATATGGCCTTCCTTGAAAAGGGCCCTCTGCACCCCATCACACTCTTTATTTCAGGGCCTTGGGTACAAATCCCTTAGTGTTTTATTTTACATTAGTTTATGTGTTTCTCTTCTTTCTCCTCCAAGATGAAGGTTTTATGAGACCAGGACCATGTCCACCTTGTTAGCTCAGTCCTAGGATGGTGCTAAGAACATGGGAAGTGTTTCATAAACATTAATAGTCTTGACTGCCCTTAAGAGCCATATGGCGAGGTGATTATTGAGACAATCAGCTATTTTGAAGACATCATGTATATATGCATATGTATATATTTACCACAATAATCCTTAGTAGTTGTGACATGAAGTATTTTTCCCTTTGTCTCTAACATGATTCTTTCTTGCTTTTGCTTGTATCTGGTTCAAATACACTAGGTTGTAGGACACAGTTTACGTTTCCCACTTAGAACCTTCATGATATAAAGAATTGCCCTCGAATCCTATTTTAGGACATATTTTCCTATGCTTAAAATTTGTATTTTCCATTTTCCATGTTTTGATGACAAAGTAAGTTCATTTCTCAGTTTCCATCTGGTCAGGTCATCAGTGATCTTATAATCTTGGCTTTATATATATATACATATATATATTTTTTTTTAAAGAAATGGCTGTGCTTTCTCATGTTTCTTTCCTTTGGTGATCACCTGGCATGGATGGCAATTAACTTGCTGTTCCAGGACTCTTACTTACTGTATACTCAGATGCTAAATAAGATGAACAGATAGGCCAGGGACATGTGACCAGAAAAGGAAATTCATAACCCTTTCCTGCTTTGAGCTGTGTGTCTTTGAAGTATGCTGCTGTGTTCAGGAAGGAGGGATTGCAGGTAGAGAGGCAAACTCCAATACCGGGATTATTTAATTCAGGTTTCGCTGAATTTGTAGTTCTCAGCAAAGATAGATGATGATGATGGCCACTGTAATTTCTTCTGTAATGTGATGTCATTTTTATACAAAGTCTTATTTGGGAGGATATAGACTCCTGCTCAAAACATAGCTCTGCATTTTCCTCTTTTTTGCATTTCAAATCGTAACTGACAAAAGTAATTTTGTCATATATTTTGTTCAACAGGAAGTCTTTTCTCCCGTTCTTTTTTCCATCTCCCTTTAGCCCCGCCACCTCTCTAGCAAATATCTTATACAAAATGAAGTCGATGCTCTACTGGAATTTACTGGTGTCCACGCAGACAAGGTTTGTCATCAGTGGGACGGGAAGGAAGCAAGCATACCGAGGCTCCAAAGCCCTAAAGCTGGCATTTCATACTTCTCCAAATCATCCTGCATGTCTATAGTTTCTCAGGAGACTCTCCGATGGCCCCTCTGCACTTGTCCCTGTTGGTCATGTTTAGCAAGTGGAATTGCTACAAATCTCCACACATCGTGATGATTTCGGAGCACTCAGAGGGCCTTTGTTGTTGATTGGCCTTGGGGATCAGCGCAGAGCAGGAAAGCTGGCTTTAGGCTGGAATTCACTTATCCTTGGTGCACATATAGATCCACACTGATAATTGAGTAAAGGGAAATGGCTTTCCCATGGCAACAGAAGACTAGCAAATGGGACAATTTAGCTTTTAATGCACATGGGATGTACTTGCCAGATTAGCAGCTGCAGATGCAGCCCAAGGCCTCTGAGCCAGTTTATTGGCCTGGATCCATCTGGCCACTGTCCAGTATTGCCCACTTTCCAGATAAGGGTCAGAATATATTTTAGAGACAAATTGACTCTAAGCACAATTTATTAAGATGCATATAAATTGGCCCAAAATATGAACGCAATATCCATTAGGGTACTTTAGGCAAAATGGTAGGGGGAGGGTGTACCTGCAAGTGAAGGTTAACCATGGATCCAAACAAGGCCTGCCTTTGAGGACTGTCTACATCTCCACAGCTTTTGGGACAGCCATATTCTCAGTAGACATCTACATCTGCACATGTGCAGAAGACTGGAAATTAACCCTAAAATAACCCAATTGGCATAAAACACAAAGAATTGCTTTTAGGATAATTAAAACTATTTCGAATCTTTTATTTATCAATCTGGTTTCTAATATAACTTTAGGTAAATGAAAGACATTCACAGAAGAATAATAGGCATACATACATCATTCCTTTCTTTCATTCTAGTTTACATGCTGTTGCTTTTAGAGAGTGAAATTTGATGGCATTCCACAGGGATGAAGTCCTAACTGACTCACGGGAAGGCTGCTTTAGGCCGGCTTTCCGCGGCGCCAATCCCCACTGTCTCCGTGTTCACTTCAAAAGTGAGAAGAACCCGACAAAGCAAAGCTGAGAATTGGCAACATGGAGAACAGTTTCTTGGCCTACTCGGGAGGAACCGCCACACCGGCACAGCCTTCTCAGAAGCCAGCCCCCATGGACTGTAAGTCAGCTGAGCCTGGGAAACGGCAAAGTTTCTTAGCTGACGTGTTCTTACAGCACATTTCCGTGGACCGGAAACGTGCGAATGGGTGCTGCGTGCGAACACGCCCGCGGCCCAGTCTTGTCTTTACTACCTTCTTCCAGTATTTACTCAACTTTTGAACATTATTTCTCTGTTTAACTGACAGTGATTTTACAGATGAGAGGAAAGAAATATTGTGGTGAGAGAAATGCTCCTTAAAGTCCCTGCCATTGCCGCGAGTGAGACTGTAGTGTGGAAGTGCAAGGCTGTTTTTGTGTGTGGTTGATTTATAAGCCAGTCCAATTACATTTACTGGCTGTCTGAGACTGTATGTATACTGTGAGCCACAGGTCACGGCCAGGTAAGGATTCAGGAATTTACAATAAAATTTCCAGTTTCTCTAGGTTTCCACTGGGTTCCACTTCCCTACGTTGACAGCCTAGCTGCCTAGAGGTCTTTCTGAGTCATAATTCAGCAATGCCCCTTAAGTCTCCATGCGTGTGCATGGCTACATTGTTTCTATAGTACTTTTTAAATGCAACCTATACCCACAAGCCAAACCAGTCTTTTATGAGGCTCCTTTGACCTTGGAATTTATATTTGGACATCAAAGTGTTGCACAGTCAAGAATTCATCATACTCGCAATTGTCTTTTGATGTGGATAAAACAAGTCCATTTCAAACACTGGAGAAGGATGGACAGAAGTTCAAGGGTATGGTCAGGATCACCTAGCAAGTCTAGGAAGGAGAAAAGGTGGAAATTCTTGCTGATTTTTATTTATGGTGCGTGTGTGTGTGTGTTTTGTGTGTGTGTGTGTGTGTGTGTGTGTGTGTAGGTGTAGGAGTCAGAGGACAGCTCGTTTGAAGTCAGTTCTTTCCTTCCACTGTAAGATCCACGGATTGGATTTAGATTTCCAGTTTTGTATGGCAAGTGCTTTTACCTGCAGTCATCTTGACAGCCTGAGATTCTTTTTGCTTGCTCTTTTGATACAGCGTCTCATGCTGCTCAGGCAGGCTTTGAACTCACGTTCTTTAAATTCCTGATGTCTTGGCTATAAATTCTGGATTATAGATGTGTGTTGCCATGCTTGGACACATGTTGAGATCCACCAGTTGACTCTCAGGGGTTACACTCATTAAAGCATCATCTAAAAAAGATGCCCTTGCTTTTAGCCAAAAATTAGTGAGATGCGTGATTGCTATTTCTCAATTCAGGGTTGAGTGGCTCACCAGGAAGAACACTTCAGAAACTATTATTGATTGTATAAGTCAAACTCAGCTTAGTAAATGTTGACTTTAAAAAAAAAAGTTAAAAAAAGTGCTTGACAGCATAGCAAAAGGGGAAAAATAGAGTTCAAATCAGGTATTGTTTAGAAGTATGAGATGTAAAAGGAGATTCTCTCCTGAAGAAAGGGCACAGCAAGGAGAGGAGAAAACAAGTGGAGTAACAAGTAACAAGTGGAGCAAACACAGAGAACAGGTGGTCTTGTAGAAGTTAGTGTATCTTCCCAAACTCCCTGAACCCTGGTGTGGTCAGAGCCAGACCCATTGTCTGGGATTGAAGAAGTTAGTGTATCTTCTCACTCCCTGAACCCTGGTGTGGTTGGAGTCAGTGCCATTGGCTCTCCCAGCAGTACTTATGTTGTACACGGCTGTTGTCCGGCCTGGCTTACAGGAGCACCTGGTGCTCTCCTGCCATGTGCAACAGCAAGGTTAGGATCTACTCACTGGTCATGGTGGGACTGCTGCTGCTGCTGCTGCCGCTATCTTTGAATTCCTGCTCCTTTGGGGAGGAGTTCTTTCTCTTCTGATGCTGATCAGTAGGGAAATTTCTAACAAAAGTCCTCTGAACTCTTGTTCCCAGATCTTCAATTAAAACAATTCACAAGACTTCCTATTTTTAAAGTGTTGGTAGACAAGAATAAGGAAGTGCGTTCTTACATATTAAGAAGGCCCAGGGAAAATTCAACCATGGAATTTTTGATATCCTGAATTAGTGTCTATGCGCCCCAGAGAATATGCTATTTTGGGAGTAGAGAATGCCGCTGATTTTGCATTCATTCAGTGTCTTTCTTAGCTTCTTGAAAAACACAGATATTTGATTTAGATGCAGAGGAAGTTCATACACACACAATCCTCCAGTCACCAATGTTCTCTGAAGCTTCATTTATTTATTTAGAACTTTTTTTTTTTTTTGAAAATAGTTTCACTAGGCAGTTCAGGTTAGCCAGAACCTGCTATACAGCCCAGGCTGACACCGAACTCATCCTCCTACCTCAGTCTCTTCAATGCTGGAATTTCAGGCTTGTACCAGTGTGTCTTATTCCTTTGGCACAGTGTTTGGGTTTTGTTTGGTTTATATAGTCTTATTGCTTAAAGGGGCTTCCACTGGTTTATGTTTGGTTGATGATGTATTGGCTATAGAATGTCCAGATGGTAGTGGGGATGAAAGACAGTCCAGGGTTGGGCAAGTTTGGGTTATAGCATGACTTGAAGCAGTCTCATGCCAAACTGTCAAGGGAGGGAACTGGAACAGAGAATCACTTCTTTTTCTTCAAACGAGCAATTATTTGCCATTCAGAACATACTGACTATGTCTGCCATACACAGATGTGGGGATTCAGGTTAAGGGGTCAAGACTTCAAGACTCATTTAGCAACTAATTTAGTTACTTACTGCTTCACCCACCTCTGTTTCCTGTCTGCCAGATGAATTGTAACTGCCTTAGGAGAGACTGTGTCAGCTCTCTCCATGTGTCTTAACTGAGGACAATGTCATTCAGTCCTCCAGCTTTGCTGATATGTGAGATGGGTTGGACCTTAGTGTTTGTTTTCTGTGGTGGGAGCAAGGGAAGGAATCGGTGAAAAGAAGGGCCAGATGAGGACACTCTAATACTGGGGCCTGTCCTGATGGTTTAGCTTGCTAATCATCTGGGGAAGGAAAGTGCTAAGAGAATACAAAATGAACACAGCTATCTTGGGGAATGCCAGAAAGAATAACTTTCTACCTGGCATTATTTGTTAGGTACAAAAGTAATACCTGTAAAATAAGTCTAAAAAAATTCGGAACACTTCTGAGTCATAATGGTAAGCATTTGCCTTTTCAAATTAAAAAGATGAAAAAGAATGTTTCATGGTCAGGTAGCTTGGTGAAATTAAATGAGCTTGGCTCTCAACTGTAAATGTTAACATTGTTCTGGCATTTTGTCCTGATAGTTTGTCATTTAATGCTTTATGAAAGAATGTGGCCGGGCAGTGGTGGCACACACCTTTAATCCCAGCACTCGGGAGGCAGAGGCAGGCGGATCTTTGTGAGTTCGAGACCAGCCTGGTCTACAAGAGCTAGTTCCAGGACAGGCTCCAAAGCTACAGAGAAACCCTGTCTCGAAAAACCAAAAAAAAAAAAAAAAAAAAGAATGTGCAAGACTTGGCAATTAAGGGTGTTCATGGGCCTGTTTGAGGTTTGCCTGCAACTGAAAGAGGTCTCAGGATTCCCTTGTATTCTGCTTCTGTGATTTGAAGGGGAATGGACCCACCCCTTACCTCCTTTTGAAGTGCACTGTAAGTTGGAGCAATAAGCAGCTTGGGATAAAGTTTACCATTATTTAAGGAATTTAGATCCTCCAATAATCTGAGTTTTCGGAGAACCTTGAAAGTGTGTGCATAAAATCCCAACTACTAGAACATGCATCTCACTGAGACAGACCATCAGAGAAGTGGTGTCTATACCACTTTAAGCTCTCCGCCCTTCTAAGAGCAGAAATGAAGAATCATCATGTTTAATTCCTCAAATGTTGGAGCCTACAAAATTTTTAAAAAGAGTTTTTAAAGTATAAGAGGCCCTACATATTGCAATTATAAATGGTAGCCATTCAAGAAACTTTTGTATAATTAAAAAATTATTTAATTAAATTCTTTTTGGGTGCTCTAATAGGAAGAATTGCTCCCAATTTCTTACACAAAGTCTACTTTTTTTTTTTAAACATAAAATCAAGTGTTATTTTTGGAGCAAATGGCTCAAGATTCCTGATAGCCCTAAGATGTGTAATCTACCAGACATCGGAGTCTCTTAAAGAGAAGTGGTAATTGATGATCAGGTTGGTGGCGACTGCAGACTCTGATGTGTCTGTCACAGGTCTCTGTCTCATGACAGTGTTTCTGCGGTTGAGTTGGTCTGAGGTATGGCAGTGTTTCCCACATGATTCCAGAGTAACAGCTGTTGTAACTTGGCTTTATTGTATTGTGCAATCAAGAGGGTGCTATCTGCTAGGATTTTATCACAGCCGTGTAAAAACTTGAAGTTTAGAGCAAAATTTAAAAAGAAAGCACACTAATTTATGCATTCACTAGAAAGTGTCCATATTTTCGTTATAAATATAAAAGAAACAGAGCAAAGAAGACATTCTCCCTGGCTCTAATTCCCCATTGAGGCTTGTATACACATACAGTCCGATAAGTTAAAGTTAAAACAGAGAAGTCCTGTAACAGTTGCTCACCATGGTTTTATAGATGATAGTTACAGACATTAAAGAGGCCTAAGACTACATCCTTGGGACATCATTATGTAGAAATCAATGGAAAACAGAAGCAATAAACTTAGTATGCCTTTCTTTGCCAGATTCTTGGGTGTTTGTCTCTACTTGTGTTGGTTACATTGTTGCAGGGCAGGAGCCGCTTCCTCTTCCTTCACCGGCTAATGACAGACAGGGACCGTCAGCATACTGGCCTAGATCGAGGTGTCTTTGAAGACTGGCAAATAGGCTCTTTGCCCACTTTTTCTTTCTCATTTCCGTTTTATGGGACACCAAAAGAAATATTATCTGGACACAAACTAGTTGCTACAACAGCCCATTAAAAGTCGACTAGATGCAAAAGGAAGAGAATGTCATAAGCTGCATGGATGCGTATCAGTTTTTCTTGAGAAAAAAATACCCACATTCTAAGGGCTCTTAAAAATGTAGAAAACTTGCCCTGTTACCACGGGATTTTAGAACACCTCTAAACAGACACAAAATAAGACAGATATTACCTACAAATTCCAACTGTTGCTTAAACTCTAAAAGCATTTTTGTATTTTCTTTTAATACAGAAGGGGGGGGGAACTCAGCTATAAAGAAATATTAAAAAGTATATTTTTGTGTGGCCACCAGTCTTAAGAATATTGGGTTGCTTGCCTTCCCCAGCTTGTGCTGATACTGTAAGCGTGTGCTCAGGGGTATGACACAGGGTGCTCTTGTCCCTCTCCCTCCTCCCTTAACGCCCCTCCCTATCCCATGGCTAAAAAGCCACCCCTCAAATGAGCCACTCTTTTTTGCTTTCATCAATGGTCTCTGTGAAGTTGGGGTCGTTGTTCATGATGGCAGCATCTGCACTCTCGGCTGACTCAGCTCCCTTGGCCTCGTTGGTGTGGTAGGTGCCCTTGTGACGGAACATGTACCGGATGAGGAAGACCAGGGTGCAGAGGATGGTGAAAATCACCACAGCGATGACCCCTGGGGACAGCAGATAAATACAGAAGTTAAACAAGCCTTGTCTACATTTCTATCTCGCTGCTGCACCCCAGCTCCCTTGGCTATGACTCCCACAGAAAATAGTGACAGTCATGAGGACAGCAGAAGAGACACGTGGCTTCTGTTTCCAAACACAAAAGGTTTAACAGGAACCAGAAGGTGACTTGTCCTCTTGCCCAAAGTGACTAAAATACTACATAAAATATACGAAGCATAGGCTTTCAGATGGTGGACAACAGATAGATCAACACACGGTGCCTGAGGAAAGAGTTGGAAATGACAAATTTCCACACTTTGCCAGTTTTCTGACTGTTCACACTGCTCTACAGAGAGAACCAGGAGAACCCCGTGGGCTTCTTGAATGGGGGGCAGGGATCCAAGACCAGTGCATGTGCTCCGCCTGAATGGATCTGCTAATCCATGAAGCTGCTGAACCTCCAGCTGAATACTAACACGTGCATGCGTGTACATGCATGACCTTCCACAGAGCAGAGAGGCACAATAAACAATTTCCAGAGCTCACACAGGGCTGGAAGATGATTAGGTTCTAGTGGGAAATAACTGCAGGCACTCAGTTCAGACTGGGAAGGGTCATGCTTAAGGCGTGCTTTTAAGGGAGCGAAAGGTCTGGCAGGATTTGCCCTGCAAAAGCTTAACATAACTAAAGGAAATCAAGCTATAAATGTGAGAGATCTCGGCACACAATGTAAGAAGACCATTCAACCCCCAAACTCAGTCATGCTAATAATTGTCTAACGGCCAATATGAAAATGAACAAATATGCAAAGAACATTTTTTTTTCCTGTGAGGAGAAAATCAATTAGACTAGAAATGGCAGAGATAACAGAGTGAGCACGGAGGGACCTATGCAAACCAATCACTAATAACCAAGACTGACTACGGGAGGCAAAAGGTATGAGTGAGTACTAGAGGGAAAAGTAAAAATCACGATGACAAAATATGTAAGAAGACATAAGGACTCCAGATGTGTGTCTGTCTGATAAAATTACAAAACAGCAAAGTGAAAACTGACAGAACCAGAGGAAGAATTAGATTAATCCATAACCACAGTTGGAGGCTTCGGCCTCTTCTGCTTTGTAATTGACAGAACCGTTAAACAGAAAATCAATAAGAATGTACAAGACCTGGACAACATGGAGTCAGGTTTGTTAACAAGCTGTAGATTGGGGGAAAAATATTTATCTGTGTCTGACAAAGGACTTGTACCCAGAATACAAACTCTGATTTCAAATCAATAGCAAGAAACCAAACAATTGATTAAGGAGATGGAGAAAGATTTCAAGACACCTCACAAAATAATTACATGAGACAATAAACACTGAAAAGACACTGAGCATCACAATTGATGAGATTATCCCTCATCAAAAAGCACAAAGATGCCACAACTCACTTAGCAGAGTGGCTAAGTAAGAAGGCTGTCAGCACCCCAGTCAAGAGACTGGGGAACAAGTGGCCTTTTAGGGGTTGATCATGGGACTGTAGGTGGTTGGGTCATTTTGGAAAGCTGCATGGCAATGGCTTACAAAGTTAAATATCCACCTTCTTAGTGATGGCATTTCTAGGAATCATCGAGGACGCTACCTAAGGTGTATGCGAGGTTATTAAGATGTCTGTAGCTTTACTTTTAATAACCCAAATCCGGAGACAAGACAACAATCTAGCAACGGGTACGTGGATAAAACAAATGATGGCATAGCCATTCGATAAAATACAAGTTGGCAGGAGAAATAAATTTGTTGATAAGCAAAATGGTGTGGACGGATATAAAAACATTATGCTGAATGAATGAAAGTGCGGCAAATTTTATACCAGTTATGAAACGGTGGAGGAGCGAAAGGAATAGGTGGGGGCTTAAAGAAAGGGATAACAAAGTTAGCCGAGAGGAGTTATTTTACGATGATGTGTTCTACACGTTGCAGTGGTAGATATGGGTGTATGTCAAAAAGTCACTGACCTGTTTCTTGTATAAGTTCATATGATACTTTGAGTTTATCTTAAAATGACAACAACAACAAAACCCCAAAAAGTCAAAATCAATAAGGATAGGGACCTTGATGAGATTATATTTGAACTTGGGATAATGTCACTTAACTACCCTTTTGAATATTTTTAATGCATTTTATTTATGTATATGTGTATATATTTGGGTATATGTGCACATGGGTGTGGTGCCTATGGAGGATTGTCTGGAGCTGGAGTTACAGGTAGTTGTCAGCAGCCTTCTGTGGGTTCTGGGAACTGAACTCGGGTCTATCTGGAAAAGCAACCTTTGCTCTTAACTGCTTAGCTGTCTCTCCAGCCCCATTTAAAAAAAATCATTGCTTTTCCCAGGTGAGTAGTGCTAGAAAGTCTGTTGTGTATACCACATACCTCCAATGATAGCTGAGTTTCTGTTGACTCCGTTTCTTATAGCTTGGCCTTGTCCTGGGTTATATGGGAAATCAGCACTGGCTGCAGAGAAAGAAAGAAGAAAGAGTGAATTAGAAGAGGCAAGCACACAAATAATTCCATATTTGTTTTTTCATATAACTCTCTGACGCTTTTCATTCTTACAAATAAAATCTCCACCTCAGATGGATCCAACCATTGCCTCCTACAAAAATTCCAGAAACCCCCATCCCTGATTTCACAATTTCCCTTTGCACAGGTTCCAGTGCTATGGCTTGTTTGAGGGGAATATTAGCTAAGAATGTTCCAAGCCAGCCTGTCCCTGCTCTGCTGGCAAGTCTGTTTTTAGAATAGTCATCCTGGGGTATCATCCAGGGGTTGGTTTCAGGACACTGCGTTCATAGACACTCAAGGCCTGTATGTAACTTGGAAGCATATGACTTCCATAATCCTCTTGTATGATTTAAACAGTCTCTAAATTGCTAATCATATCCCATGGACTTTAAAGAAAATTGTAAAATGACTCTGGATAACATTAGGTAGGGAGAGAAGTCTCTCTGCATTTAGTACAGACCATTTAAAGAGAAACTGCTTTTTGATTGGCAGTTCTTTGAATCCTTACCTGCAGGACCTATGGACGCAGAAGCAGGATGTTTGTTTTCTCATGTTCTGAAATCTGTCTCCCGCCCACTTTTATTCCACACATTACTGCCAGTTTGGGGTTTATGTGCTGATGAAAATTTTACGGCACATACTATTAGTTTAAAAGTAATTGCTTCTTTAATATTTAGCATGACTTCAATAAAACACTAGACCTTTCAGGAATATGTAAAGGCCTTAAAGTTCAGAAACGTTGAGAAGAATGTTAATAGCTTAATTTTCTATTTCTTTCCCTGTTCAAAAAATATTAGAAGCAGTTGTGTCAAATTTAGATGTTTCACTAAGATGGATTCCTCTTATTGCTCCAAAGGCAAATAGATTCTGAAACCTTAAGTCAGTGGAGCATCTACAGTAAGTAATCCAAAAGAGCAAATTCACCTTCATGGGGGTGTTTTTCTTGGTGGTCGAAGGGCTGCTGGATCAAACCTATGGCTTTACACTGCCAGGCAGTTTTTCCACTGAGCTACATCTCCAGACCCTTCCCGCCCACAAATGGATTTGCAGTGGTAGAAATTTCCTTTGAGAAGTTCAAGCATGGAACTTTTCTTCCAGCAGATGGAGCAGAGAACTTGAGTTTGAAGCAGACCGAAGCCTGCTAGATGACCAAGTCACTGGGAGAGATATTTCCAAGGTCTGTACTTGCTATAATTAAACAGAGGCCAGTGTTGTGATTCAGGTAGAACCCTGCTAGGGACTCAGTTTCTAAGGCTAATTCATCCCTGGCTACAGATAGGGAGAATCTCCAGGATCATGACAAAAACAGCCAGAGCCCTTCCCTTCCCATCTCCTTAGAAATGTGTGATCTCACATTTTTAATCAGTGTGTGTGATTTAGTTTGTTCTCTCTTAGACTTCATTTAAAATTTCTAAAAATCTCATTTTCATTTATTTTGCATATGTGTGTATATGTGTGGGCATGAATGTTCCAAGATGGCACTAGTGGAGGTTAGAGACCAACCTGCAGGAGTTGGTTCTCCTCTTCTAAGGTGCGGGTACCAATGATTGAACTGAGGTGATCAGTCTTGGAAACAAGTGGCTTTACTTACTGAGTCATATCGCTGGCCTCAGATTTGACATGTTTACCCAGGACTAGAGAAATCATTCTCTCTTGGATTTTTACATTATTGATCTTTTCAACTATCAGCATCATTCAAACCTGTTGACTGCTGATCGTCATGAACTCTGACAAGCAGATGAGTGAAAGAAAACTTATCTCCAGGTTATCCACACTCTCTCTAAATCTTTCACTGTGAGCCTAAACAGTGCCTTTGATATAATTTGCTTGCATTAACTGGCCCAATCCTAAATCTAGACATATTGGGAAACAGGGGAAGACAACACAGTTTGCTTCTTCCCCTAATGATTCTCCCTCCCAACTCTTCAAGCTTTTCTGGGCTAGAGAGCATTGGTTGATTTAAGATTTCAAATGTCATCCCAAGAAGACAAAGGTCAGCCATTTATGGGCTCATCACTCTGGTGGTTTGAGCAGAAAATGTGTCTTCTGGGCTCAGGTGTTTGATCCCTTTGTCCCCAGTCACTGGCGCTGTTTAGAGGAAGTTACATAACTCTTAGAATGCATGGCCTTGCTGGAAGAAGTCCAGCACGGGTGTGGGCTTTAGAGCCTCGCTCTACCTGCACGCCACTCTCTCCACTTTCTATGTGCAATTGAAAATATGGTTTCTCAGCTCCCTGTTCTGTCAGCCTGCTATTTTGGACTTTCCTTCTGGAATGGTAAGGCAAAATAAACTTTCTTCTGTGGGGAGCAGAGGAAGCCTCCAGTGAATGTATAAAGACTGAATTAAGCCCCCGGTGAGCGTGTATTGTTGACACGGGCGTGACCATGTCAAGGACCAATGCCTCAGGCCTGTGGAAAACAGGCAAAGCCTTCCTCCCGGGTCAGGCTCAAAGGGATGGCAGAGTGGCAAAGCCTTTCCCTGGTTCCACAGAGATGTTGGCAACCACGGCTTTTTCCTTCTGGACGTTTCCAGCCTGAGACTGCTAGCCGGACACCTTCTACCTGGACTAATTTCTCTTCCTAGGCTGTATGCAATAAACGTGCAGAGGTTCTTGGTTGTGGCACAGTTGGTGCCACTCCACAGAGTGAGCAGGACCCACCTGACTCCAGCTTTTCTGTATGAGCATTTGTGTGTCTGTTCTTTTCCCATTCCCTCTCAACCCCAAGTTTCCAGAACTACACCTTGCAAGGACATGGCATTTTTCCATAAGTCATGTGATTTTATCACAGTGACAAAAATACCTAATACTCATTTGATATTAATTTGGCCACAAAACTGTCTTATGTGACTAAAAATCTGTTTACATAAAAACAATAGGAAGGGGCTGGAGAGATGGCTCAGAGGTTAAGAGCATTGCCTGCTCTTCCAAAGGTCCTGAGTTCAATTCCCAGCAACCACATGGTGGCTCACAACCATCTGTAATGAGGTCTGGTGCCCTCTTCTGGCCTGCAGGCATACACACAGACAGGATATTGTATACATAATAAACAAATAATTATTTAAAAAAAACAATAGGAAAATATCCATTGGATTTCTTCACGTCTGGGTCTTTTTCAGAGAATGATTATTAAGTAGAAGTGACACACTCATTCCCTTATTAGATCTTGGTAGAAGATCTTCACTGTGTCAGACTCCATTCTGAGTATGCACAGAGCAATAAAACAGGCAAGATGTGTAGTGATGAGAATTTCCTGCCCCTGGTGGTCTAATTACATGCCCCATGGAGGACTTTGCTTATATAGTGAAAATGCTAATGAAAAGTGTGGATGTGGTTTGAACTACGATCTTCTCCAGGTCTGGTGACTTGTTTGAGTTTACCTTGTAGCTTTCCCATCGTGTGTCATGCAACTCATATGACCACAAGGCACGGTAAGATTTGCTTCATTCCTTGACATGGCCACTTTTCAAGGATGAAGTTTGACTATGGATGTTGTAATTGCTCTTCTCCATATGTTACTTGGTCCATCTCTAGCCTGACTGGAATTAGAACCCAAGCTAATTCCAAAAGAAGCAATCTTCTCGTGTTTGAGCCCTTTGAAAACTAGGGAGATCCAGGCAGATGAGTTGTTTAAAAGACCCAGTTTATTTTAGATGGTGGAGTATGGATTAGAACTATGAAAAGAAGAGCCCTTTTAGAGGATGGAAGAAAAAACTTGTGTTGGAATTACTAAATTTGCTGTACCTATAGGACTCTCACTTGGACCTTTCTTCTAGACATTTGGAGATTTGAGTAGGTCAAATTTCTTGTCTTCTGATTAACACAAAACCTCTGACTTTCTTTAAACAATATGAACTTTCCAAATACATTAAACATCTGCTCAGAAATGTGTGTATAAAATGTGAGATTTCATGCTGCCCTGGCATATAATTTAGTTCTTTTTCTCTTAGACTTGATTTAAAATTTTTATTTTATTTTTATGTGACAAGTATAGCAAATAGTTTTGTTATCAGCCTACTGTGACAACATTCATGACATTATAGGGTGGTTGCTTTCTGCCTGCATGGCTCTAATAAAACACGATATACTTTAGGAATTTGTAGCGTGGTATAATTTATAATGTGGCAGATGAACCATGGCAAAATTTCTCTCTGCTTCAAAGCCTAGCTTGTGATGTTGTGTCCTTGGCCTCAAAACTGCCCAATTCTCAGCTTCTTAGACATATTGGTGGCCTCTTCTCATTTATTTTTCTTCCCCTCCAATCAATGCTGAGGGGAACCTAGGTCCTCATGCAAGGCTGGCGAGTGCTCTACCACTGGCCAACATCCCGACCCCTCTCTAGTTCCTTTCATGTCACAGCTGTAAATGGTGCTGGAAGTTTGGGCTGGAGAAGAGACATGCGATGACTTGGGAGAATGGCAAGAGTGAGAGGACACTTGGAGCCTCCCAGGACTGCCACTCAGGTAAATCTGGATTTCCTGTTTCTTCCTTTGTGGGCTACTCTGCTAACTGAATATTCTAGGTGTGGTAGATTCTTAATGCTTCAGGTCAGCTCATTAGGGAACACTCCTGTCTGGACATCTGGTTTACCTTCCTTCTCTTTTCCCATCAAATTTTATCTCTTTCTTGAAAGAAAATACCAATTTCCAATTAAGTGGCCAGGTCTCCTTTCAATAGCTACAGCCTTAATTCTTATTACTTCCTTTTCTTTTTATCTTCTCTCCATGTGTGTTCATGTGTGCATGTGTATGGAGAAGCCAGAGGACAACCATGAATGCCATCCTTAAGGCACCATAAACTTTTTTAAAAAAATATTTTTGAGACAGAGTTTCTCATAGATCCAAAAGTGAGACTGGCTGGCCAGTGAGCTAGGATCTATTTGCCTCCGCCCCTCCAGTGCTGGGATCACAATCACATGTCTTTTTTTTTTTTTTAAATGTGGGCTTAGCAATCTTCACCAGCCCCACATCAGACAGAGGTCTTATCTCCAAAATACAAAGAACTCAAGAAATTGGTCATAAAAAGAACAAATAATCCAATAAAAAAATGGAGTACAGACCTAACCAGAGAACTCTCAACAGAGGAATCTAAAATGGCTGAAAGACACTTAAGGAAATGTTTAACATCCTTAGTCATCAGAGAAATGCAAATCAAAACAACTCTGAGATTCCATCTTATACCTGTAAGAATGACCAAGATCAAAAACACTGATGACAACTTATGCTGGAGAGGTTGTGGGGGAAAGGGAACACTCCTGCATTGCTGGTGGGAGTGCAAGCTGGTACAGCCTCTTTGGATGTCACTATGGTGATATTTCAGAAAATTAGAAAACAACCTTCCTCAAGACCCAGTAATACCACTTTTGGGTATATATCCAAAGGATGCTTAATCATGCCACAAGAACATGTGTCTAACTCTGTTTATAGTAGCATTGTTTGTTATAGCCAGAACCTGGAAACAATCTAAATGCCCCTTGACTGAAGAATGGATAAGGAAAATGTGGTACATTTACACAATGGAGTACTACACAGCAGAAAATAATAACGACATCTTGAATTTTGCAGGCAAATGGATGGAACTAGAAAACACAATTTTGAGTGAGAAAACCCAGACCCAGAAAGACAATTATTACATGTGCTCACTCATAAGTGGTTTTTAAATATAAAGCAAAGAAAACCAGCCTGCAAATCACAATCCCAGAGAACCTAGACAACAATGAGGACCCTAGGAGAGACATACATGGATCTAATCTACATGGGAAGTAGAAAAAGACAAGATCTCCTGAGTAAATTGGGAGCATGGGGACCTTGGGAGAGGGTTGAAGGGAAGGGGAGAGACAGGGAGGGGAGCAGAGAAAAATGTAGAGCTCAATAAAAAAATCAATAAAAAAAAAAAATGTGGGCTTAGCTATCAAACTCTGTTCCCCATGTTTATAGAGAAGTATTTTATCCTCTGAGCCTTCTCCCCAACATTTTATCACCTCTTACGAGGCAGTTGTCATCTTAAAGGAAGGGACAAATCTCATTAAAAATTCCATCTTGATATAAACTATGCTGTAATAGTAATGAGGGAGGGATAAATGCATATTCATTGACGAGCATGATTAAAATCAGTCTGTGCAGGGTTGTTCAACCTTCTGTGGAGCCTGTTTGTACTGGATAGCTTTATGTCAACTTGACACAAGCTGAAGTCGGCAAGCGGAGGAGCCTCATTTAAGAAAAAGCCTCTGAGACCGGGCTGTAGACACGCCTAATGGGCTTTTTCTTAATTAGTGATGGATGGGGGAGGGCTTAGCCTTTTGAGGGTGGTGCCTTCCCTGGGCTGGTAGTCCTGGGTTCTAAACGAAAGAAGATTGAACAAGCCGTGATAAACAAGCTGGCAAGCAGCACCTGTCTGTGGCCTCTGCACCAGCTCCTGCCTCCAGGTTCCTGCCCTGCCTGAGTTCCTACCCTCACTGCTTTCGATGGTGAACTGCTACACGGAACTGTGAAATAAACGTTTTCCTCCCCAAGCTGCTTTTGGTCCTGGTGTTTCATCACAGCAGCAGAAATCATAACTAAGACACTCTTCAGCAAGTCTTCCGTGCAGGTATGATTTAAAAACTCAGCTGCCCACTGTCAACCGAAGCCTTAAAGCAAGGCACCAGTTTTAGTCTTCCTTTCTCACAAATAATGGAAATGAATATATTCAATACAGAAAGCATATTAAAGATGCCACACTCACTAGACCTTGGTTGTTGTTAGAAACCAATTAGTGGAAGACCTTTAGGCCATTAGAAACCCTTACAAAATCAAGGACACGCACAATTCCTTTTGATTTCTTTTTTCCTTTCATGAACAACCCAGTTTTTAGGGCTTTATTTTGAACTTAAGCCCGGTTATTCCAAAGCATGCGAGTACTCATTCCCTTGGGGCAAAGCTATTTTGTCCTGGCAATCACAGCAATGACGACTTTGGTAGATCTAGTTCTTTGTTACTGTCTTTCCCCTCAACATCCTTTTGGAATGTGTAGAGAAATACGGTGACTAAGGTACAAGCCTGGCTGTGGATGACAAGCTCACTCATGACTCTGGTCTCTTGTTGGTATTCGTGCCCTCCTGCCTTAAAGCTCCTTGAGAGAGCCAAACAATTTTAGAGGTGCTGCAACATCAGGGAGTCTATATCTTGGGAAATTTTGTGAGTAAATCCAAATTTTGAGTGATAAGAAAAAGAGGTGCTAATGAATCTCAGGGGCAGACCAGCTTCCTGTAAGTATGGAGTACACTCAATGCATTTTTCCTGGGCCCCCAAATGACAGAACATATGAAGTGTTCCCCTAAAACACTCATCTGTTGGAGGGTGGTCCTATTTGGGGAGGTTCTGGAAACTTAGGAGGTGGGATTCTAGCTGGAGGAAATAGTCCATTGCTATTGGATCCTCGGAGATCTGTTGTCTCTGGGCCCTTCTGGTGCCTCTCTGTGCTTCCTGGCCATCATGCTATAAGGTGTTTTTCTGTGCCAAAGGCCTCCACTGTGTTGGAATAACACCCCTGAAATGGTGAGCAAGAGAACACTTCCTTCCTTGAGTTGTTTACGCCAAGTATCTTGCGACAGAGCACAAAATAACTGCCATGTGATGATAAGCACCAGGCAAAGAGCCATTCCTGCTCCGACTTCATTTCTCGTGGAAGTCTGTGCATCTCCGTGTACCTCCCCAGTTTACACTCCTTCTGTTTGCCATTTCATAGATCATTTCATTTCATAGATCAGTGCCCTCTTCTGCCCCCATGGACACAAGTCATGCAAGTGGTGCACATACATACGTGCAGGCAAACCACTCATACACATTAAAAAAATTAAGTGCGTGTATGTTTTATTATTTTTTCTATTATTATCTGACAAAGGAAAATTCCACACAATAGAAGTAAGGGGCCAACTCGAAGAAACCTGAACTGAAAATGTAAATCAGAACCCTGCCCCCAGTCTCTTGGTAGCAGATATCACCCCTAAAGAATCAAAATGCCACCAAGGAAACGGTCACGGCCATGACAAAACTAAGAACAGAGTAACTGTGGTTTTAAACTCCACTGTCACAATATAGTTTTGGTTGCATTTCTAAACCATGAAAAATTAATAAGAAGAAGTTTCAATACAAGCATTGAAACTGGAAACTGACTTTTAAATGCACTTGGAAGAACACAATATTGAGAAAACATATTTGAATTCTTTTCTACAGTTTCTCCTCTGTCTAGGGAAGCGGTGGAGAGAATGCAGAATAAAACAGGGGTAACTTCAGTGGTTGTAGTTGTTATTTAATATTTCAAATAGGAACACTTGTAGACTTCAGGCTCAGAAACAAATAGAAAAAAAAAGAACCACATTAACTGCATATAAAAGTAAATCGAGACTATTTAACAAAAAACTTCCCCAAATGAAAGGCACTAAAAGCTTCAGGTTGTCATATGTCAGAGAATAAAAGAAAAAAAAAAAGATTGGATTTGACATCACATAGAGAAAATGTCTCCATGGAAACCATTGGAGCTTCAGCATTGAAAGTGATGATCTGAGGCACTTCGACAAAACTGCTGCTATTAATTATAATTTAATATAAATTGCAGTCTTGTTTTGAGTCAGTGTCTGAGACAGAATGAGTGTGTGTGTCTGTGCTTCTTGTTTTCCTCGGCTTCTTTGTTTTGTTTCTCCTCTTTTTTGAATCTGAGTTCTATACCAGAAAGTGATTGTTCTCAATTACTTTGTTTCAGTTATTCACTATGGACTGCATTTTGAAAATAAATAAGAAAACAAGTGGCTATCGTTAAAGGCACTGAAGACTTAAGCAGTCTTGCTGTCTTTAAAAGTGGATACTGCTGTTCTCACATGGAGACTTGGGCTCAGCAGGCTTTTGCAGACAGAATAATGTGTGGCCTTGCCCAGGGGATTCTGGGTATTATCTTCCATCTTTATTTTTTGCTTTCACTTTCTAACAAAAGCCAGCCAGCCAGAATGTCCCACTTCATATGGGGGAGAGAGTTTTGAATTTTTTCCTCTGACTTGAGAATTAAGCTGCACACTACAAGCTTTAGAGAGGAGAGCAGAAATGGAGGCTACGTGCTTGACTAAGATCCCTTTAGGGAAAAGAGGTTAATTAGGTGAAAACAGAATAAATGAACTTGTAGCCAGCTATATGTTCTAATTATTATTTTTAAAAAATCCCCACCTCTGTATTAAAGGACTGAATGAACAATAAAATAAGCTTTATTGTATTTTCTCCTTCCATGTACAACTGATTATAAACCAGCCCTCAGAGTTATCGTTAGATACTATTGGGAACATGTGTGCATTATACATTGTTACTTTTATACTTGGATTTTAGAGATTCATTAGTCTCTCAACCTCTGTATTAGAGTAGGTGAATGCGCAGAGTGGATGGTGATTAGGTCAGAGCTGTGTGGCCAATAGGTGCTCGAACCACCTTTAGTCTCCTCATTTAGGATGCCAGGAGAGGGGGTGGGGAAGAAAGAGAGAGAGAGAGAGAGAGAGAGAGAGAGAGAGAGAGAGAGAGAGAGAGAGAGCAAATTTAGCATACATAAGAGATATCAATTGGCCATCACTCACCAGTGCTACAAGAAGGATCGAAGCATGCTACAGAAGAGGCCAAAACTTCCAAGTGTGGGAGGAGGTTAGTGCCATATACGTGATCCCTAAGGAGTCACGATGCTCAACACTGGAGAGTTTGAAAGCTCTTCATTCTGTGGGGTGCCTGTCTTATTCTTAACAGACTATTTCCAGGTGTCCCTGGTCAAATTATTTATTACGGGACACAAGAGCCTGGAAGTCTCGGCAGATGCCTTCTGGACTCTAATCCAAGCTTGTTACTGTAGCTCTTGAACAAGCCTTGACCATCTAGGTCGGAGTCTCAGAACCAGGGGCTGTGGTGCTGTGTGGTGTGAGCAAAACCTCTGGAAAAGAAGCTGTGTCTGCAGAAACTGTTTGACTGATTAGAATTTCAGTCCTGTGGAAGAACCTGGAATGTTGCAGGTCCAGAGGCTAATTATCTATCTCGGGCTAGTTACAGCCCCCCAGAACAGCCATCCTGTCCTCTGCCCACCTCTGTGTGAGAACAAACACCCTGTGACTAAAGATACAAAGCTTTTGGGACCTACTGATTTAGCAGACCACTGGCTCCCCAAAGCTAAGACTGTCACCAGACAGCATCTGAGGCCTATAGAAAAGCTCCCTCATCCTGCTGTAACTGTAACTGCCTCTCTGATGTACTCACCAATGCATTTTAAACTTGCCTTGATTTACGACATTTTTTTGGTTCTGTAAACTATAAAACCTCATAAAACTGCTTCCCTGTTGGAACATGGAACTTGGGCCAATCTACCCCTGTGTTTCTGGGCCATTGTCACTGAAAATGGCTTCCCTATATGATGAGGGCTGTGGTTTCCATGTGACAGTGAGGGTGGGACATTCCCTAGTGACTTGTCACTTTCCTCGTGGTTGAGGTCTGTCATCATTTCTTTTTCTTCCTGTCACAGGGAACACCAGAGTTAAGAAGCCCAAGTCTGAGGAAACATGCTAAATCTGTGAAGAACCCCTCTGAGGGAAAATGCCCTTTGTGCCACATGGCTTGCCAATTGTGTTCCATGGTAACATGAACCCTTGCGAGGAAATCAGGCCCTGTGGGTCAGGCTGAGAGAGCCTCCACACAGGGCGGTGTTCTGAGGCCTTCGGATATTACTGTACCTCTTCAGCCCTTGATCCACTCTAGCAGAGAGCAATGGATTTTAGAGTTTAAAGCTTTCCAACAGGAAGGTGCATGAGAAGCACTGAGGATCTTATTAAAATTCAGGTTCTGATAGCACACTCCTGGCCAGGCCTGGGGGTCTGCATTCCTACAGGCTCCTAGAGTGCTTGAATACACAGTTCCCTTTGAGTTGCCCAACTTTAATTGAGAGCCTTGGTGGTGGTGGTCCCCACCTCCAGCTGTTCTTGTGTATCTGCGTATCCATTTTCTGTGCCTAAGAGGGAACTGAAATAATTCCTTCTGAGCACTTGTCACCCACCCCCACCACCGCATTTGTGTCTTTAATGATCTGCACACTAGAATTCCCCTATGGGGCCCATCTCCCACCATTCCATTTCTTTAGCTCCATTTCTGTTTATTGCTGTAAAGTCATAAAAGGGACACTGCTCTAAGATCTCATAACGAGTCTTCCCCTAAGTCTTTGAACTTAGGGGTCAGAGTCTATTCTAATCCACATTAAAAACGGTTTAAGAAAACACAGCCAAAGAATTAATGAGCGTTTACCTTAGGTATGTCCTTGAGACACTGTGGTATTCAGGTTTTCATTTCTGTGACAGTGGCATATCTGACACAAGCAAGGATTTATCTGGGCTCTTTTTGTTTGAGTTCTCCCTGGTGGGAGGATCTGGTGGAGAAGAGCAGCTTAACTTATGGTGGCCAGCATGGAGAGGGGTGGGAGAGGGGAGAGGGGGAGAGGGAGAGAGAGGGAAAGAGGGAGAGAGAAGGGGGAGGGGGGAAAGAGGGGGGGGAATGAAAGAGAGAGGGAGAGAGAGAGAGAGAGGGAAGGGAGGAAGAGAGAGAGAAGGAGAAAGGGAAAGGGAGAGAAAGGGATAGTGCTAGCCAGCTTCATCAGCTTCATGAGGGCTTTTAGAAAATTCTCTCTGGAAATGTCTGCACAGACACACCTGAAGTCATGCGTTCCTAGTCTCCTAGGTGCTTCTTAATCCAATCCTATTCAGCTTGACCAGGAAGGTTAATCGGTTATGGATTTTTTTTTTCCCAAAAGATCCTTGCCTCTTTATGGCTGGGCCTTGCAAAGACAGGGTTGCACAGTGTAAGAGCAGCCAGCTCAGCTCAGAGTAGAAAATCTATACCTTGTGGGCATATTATGGTATGTCTAGTCGTCTCCTAATGCTTCAGAAGAACCTGCCATTGGTCTTATTAGATACCTGGCCACAGATCTGCATACTCACAAGCCTTGCGAGTAAATCACTTGTAAGGAAGGCTCAGCTGAAAAAAAAACTGATGGTTTTGTCAGTGAAGCAGCTTTAAGAGGCTGTCTGCAGAGCTGTGGAGTTGTTCTCAGCTTTGAAGGAGGATGTGAGGGGGATGAAGGAAGAAGTGACCAGTCACAGTGGGTAAACCCCAACTGCGCATTGCAAGGCCATTCCCTGGTGCATTCCAGCTTTCCCCAGACAAGGATTGTTGTAGTTGATAAGATGAAAGTCTTAGGAAGATCTGTGTTCACACTTGTGTTCACACAGCTACATGAACTATGCAAGTATCAGAGAAGCCTGTGGATGTCTGGAATTTCGGGCTTGGCACTCAGTGAAATACCACTTCTATCAGATAAAATCTAGTCAGATGATGGATTGGGTGTGAGGGTGTGTAGGTTCCTGGCAGTATCTCAGGAATCAGATAAGGGTCTCCTTAGACCTCCCTTTAGTGCAAATCTCAGATTCAGAGGTCACAATTTTTTTAAAAATATTTATTTATTTATTATGTATACAGTGTACTGTCTGTCTGTATGTTTGCTGGCCAGAAGAGGGCACCAGATCTCATTATAGATGACTGTGAGCCACCATGTGGTTGCTGGGAATTGAACTTAGGACCTCTGGAAGAGTAGTCAGTGCTCTTAACCTCTGAGCCATCTCTCCAGCTCCTTGTTTTTATTTTTTTGTTTGTTTTTTTGTTTTTTGTTTCTTGAGACAGGGTTTTGCTGTAGTTTTAGAGCCTGTCCTGAAACTAGCTTTTGTAGACCAGGCTGGCCTCGAAGTCACAGAGATCCGCCTGCCTTTGCCTCCCGCGTGCTGTGATTAAAGGTGTGTGCAACCACCACCTGGCTTAGAGGTCACAATTTGAGTACAGAGACGTCTCTTTTGGAGATGGCTGGGCATTATGTTTTGTCGTTTGTTATTGTCTGTCTTTTGAAAGAGTTGAGTGGAGAGAAAATGCATTTCTAAGACAGACACTCTTCAGCTGTAACTTGAAATTTCAACTTGCAGGTGATACCATCTATAGTTTGAGACATTGGATCCAGCCCTTCCTGTGAACAGACCCTGTTCATGATTGTGGATTGTGTTATGATTATTAGCTCATCAAAAGATGAAACTGACTTTATTTCTAAATTTCCAGAAACAGGAGGATTTGTGAGAACACTGGGATTGAAGACTGCTGGCTGATTTGGTTCTGCTACAGATGGGCTGGGGAGGTGGGCAAACCTAAACTGCCTTTAAAAATTAAGTCTGCAGACACACACACATTAAGACTTTTATCAATGCAGCCGGGTCCTGGGTTTTGAAAGACTCTTTAGCGGCATCAGTGCAAATGAAACTTTATATTATACATTTTATGTATTTAGAATTCTAAGACAATGTCTTTTCTTCCCGAAAGTTGACTTAAAAAAAAATAAACGTAATATAAAAACCCTGTGCTAAGTATATTTCTGTTTATTTTTAAAGTATATTTCAAAACATCTTTTGAAATGTTTTCTTTTTGAACCAGCTATAGATCTCAAAAGACAACTAATTGTCTGTGCTTGCTGACAGGCAGAATGGTTAGTGGCCATCAAAAAGGACTCTGGGAAAGAAATTAGTTTCAGCCTGATGTTTTCTGCAGATCCCTCCCTGGCTCAGGCTTGACTCGTTATACAGATAACATGATAAGCACCTAGTATAAGCCACAGCTTATAACAGCGGTTCTGCCACAGCTCTTCTTCTTCGTGTCAACGAAGTGTGAAAAACATTTAATTAGCTGTAGCAGCTGTGAGGATGATGTCTCTATTTAAAAAGACAGGAGAGGGGAGAAAGTGGAGGAAAGAGGAGAGAGGTGTAGTTGGTCTACAACTATGCCAATTATCTTCCACGCCAGATTTCTCTATTCTATTTAAAGACTGACAAAATATAGCAAAACAATTCAGAGTTTAAACAAGGGGAATTCTTTTTGTACTTGAGGTCAACATTTTCAAAAGGTGGGGAGTTGGGTAGCTTTCCCAGAGCAAGAAGAAAATCCTACCTGCTATGGTCCTGGCCTGCAAGGCACAATGTGCCTGCCGATGCCACATTCACATGAATTTAATGGGGGGTTGCCAACCATTTTCTGACTGGATGTTAGGCCTAGAAGTTCTTCCTTTTTTTCCATATAATGTGTATTTGTCCTTTCGGAATTTCATACATGCAGAACAAGTTCCCTTAACTGAGAACTGGGCCCTCTCCAGTCTCACTTGTCTGTTTTTATCTTTAAAATATGTCTGAGAAAGTAATGAGAGGGCTCACTGGGGAAAAGCACTTGACAACCTGAATTTGATACCTAATACACGGGGCAGAAGGACCAAAACTCAGCTGTCCCAAATTATTTACTGACCTCTACATTCTTACACACACACACACACACACACACACACACACCCCTGAAAAAAATTAAATCTGTCTAAAATTGTTCATTCAACACAACTTTGGTCTCTGTCAGCATAGAGCAAGATCACAGAAGTAATTTCTTTCTTTCTTTTTTTTTTTTTTTTCGAGACAGGGTTTCTCTGTGGCTTTGGAGCCTGCGCCGGAACTAGCTCTTGTGGACCAGGCTGGTCTTGAACTCACAAAGATCCGCCTGCCTCTGCTTCCTGAGTGCTGGGATTAAAGGCGTGCGCCACCACCGCCCAACATTTTTCTTTTTTCTTTTTTGCACAGAAGTAATTTCTAAGTTGCAGCTAATATTACTTTTGTTCACATGCTTTCCAGTTTTCTAAGTTCGATTTCCCAAGAAAATGATTAAGAACTATTTTTAGCTTTTCCAACGAGCATTTTCAAATGGGGTTATCTCATCTTCCGTGTTTAACATAAACTGTATCCACATTCACACATTTTTGTGTTTGCTTACACTTTACATAATATAGATTTAAATTCTTTCTGAAAAATTTTAGTGTGTGTGTGTCTGTGTGTGTGTGTGTGTGTGTGTGTGTGTGTGTGTGCGTGCGTGCGTGTAAGTCAGAGGACAGCTTTGTGGAGTCAGTTCTCTCCTACCACCTTAGGTGGGTTTGGTGACTTGAACTCAGGTCACTAGGTAATACGGCAAGCATCTTTACCTACTGTGTAAATCTCAGAGGAATTCTTTAAAGAGCCTTTGTGGTTGTTCTTGGCAAAGCCAGCAAAAAACCTGGATCAGGAATTGTCTCATTCTTGCTCATTTCTGAACAGTTGTGTAGTTTATGCAAAAATCACTCGGAGAGCTCAAGACAGGGAAGCGGTTAATCGTTATTGGTGACTGCAGAGAAGAAAGCCTTTAGTGTTGGCTCGAAACTTCACCTGGATAAGAATTTTTTCTGCTTTACTGGCCGTAGGAAAGGACAGAAGCCAATCTGTCAGCAGAGGCAGAATAAGCATTTCTAAGCAGAGTTTGCTAGTCCCCTGAGAGGACCTCACAGCTCTGAACTGAGGTAACAGTCCTTTAAAAAAAAAAACAAACGTTGAGCTAGCTAAAGAAGCCATGCCTTGTTGTATGGAGGGCTTTGCACTCCCTTGAGTGGTGCTACAGGTCTATGACACGACAGAGAGTCAATGACACTTCAAAGATTAGTATATAGGGTTGGGTGTAGCTCAGCCTTAGAGTGCCTGCTACCCATCCACAAGGCCCTGAGCTCAATTTCCTTCACCACGTTGACAAAGTGTGCAGCACATAGAGAGCAGAGACTGAAAGACTTGAAGTTCAAGGTCATCCTTGGCTATATAGGATCCTTGCGACTGGCCTGGGCTATCTGAGACTATTTCTAAGGAAAAGAAAATTCAGTACAGTCATGTGTGGCAATGAATATATGTGTGGTCCCAATTATTCAGAATGCTGAGGCAGGAGACTCATTTGAAACTAGAAATTCAAGACTTGTCTGGGCAACATAGTAATACCTTGTATCAAAAAAAAAAAAACCAAGCAAAACAATAATAAAAATAACAAAAGCTACGCTATAGAAGAAATGATGAGGGAAAGGATTAATGGAAAGAGGAAAGCCCTGTCCACAAGCTCCGTTTTCACTGGCCCCAACAACATTCCTGTGGTACAGGAATGAAGCAACATGAATATTGTGCTCTGCTGGAGTCCCTGTTTCTGCCACCAACAGAGAGGTTGCCATGGCAACAGGTACCAGAGGGTTGTGCCCTCCACTTAGCTAGCCCTGTGTGACAGAGCTAATGACTGAAATGCCTGTCAGATGCAGACTTGGGGAAGATGGGAAAGCTTCTAAGTGCTTTGCCCTGTGGGGAAGGGGCTGGAGGCTGGCTGATCTGAGAGAACTGGACAGGATCGTACCCTGAAAGGTTTTAGAAATCTATTGTAAGAAAAGAAGAGAACGGGGAGAGAGACAGACAGAGAGAGAGAGAGAGGGAGAGGAAATTCATTCTAGAAGATGTTCAGTACAACCAGAAGAGGCCAGGCAGAGCTTGCTCCTGTCTCATGAAGTGTCTGATCTTGTAACAGGCTAGAGAGTTCAGAAGTAACTCAACTATAAAGGGTAATTTATAGTGTCATAAAGGGCAGGTGTCAATCACTGGTGCTGGACAGTGGACCAGCCACTTAGGGGTTGGTTTCCTACCAGTCTCCTTTCAGTGGAGCAAATACGTAGATCTTACCATCAAAACAAAATCATTACAAAAAATAGGGACTACTTTATAAAGCATATTCCGTATGGAGAAGGCAGTAAATAAAACCCCAAAGGCATACAACACTAACATTTATCGTGTAAATACTAGAGACTTCTACAAAGGAAAAAGTCCATACATTAAAAAAATAGAAATTGAACTAGGAAAACATTCAAATATGAATTATCTCATGACTGTTAATTTTTATTTCTACTTGATTGATTTAGAATCACCTAGGAGACTGAGATACACCTCCAGCATATCCATGAGGCTCCATCTAGCAGAGATGAACTGAAGATGTACCCTGAACACAGGTGTACTCATCATCTAGGTTGGAGACTTGGGTGACGTGAGAGGGGAAAAGGAGACAGCCTGAAAGTGCCAGCATTTCCCTCTCCTCAAGCCAAGCACCCTGCTCTGCTCTGTCCTCTCTACCATGATGGACTGGATCCTCTTGGTACATCAAACAAAATTCCTGCTTCCTCCCTTATGTTGTTTCTAGAAGGTATTTTGCTTACAGCAATGTGAAAGTAACTAAGTATATTACTTAATATATAAATAATCCGTACAAACCAATTCATAAGTGACCAACAAACCAATAAGAAAAACATAAATGTCTAAATAATCTTTGAATGAAGAATATAGTAAGCAGGCAGCTTACAGAAAAATAAATACAAATGACACATATCCATGCACCAGGAAATTTAACCTCACCCATGAGTAATGAAAATGTAAATTAAGACAAGAGCAAAATTGCATTATCCAATAAAACATAGCAAAACTTAAAGGATTTTATGGGGTGCTAGTTTGGTTGAGTACGCTGGAAAAAGTGAACTGTCATTTGGACTATTTCAGAAGGAAGTTTGTAATAACTACCAAAATGAAACATAAGCATATCCGCAAACAGAAATCACTTACAAAGCTATTTACTATGAAAATAACGTAGGAACAAAAGACGAAGTGTAATGAATACTATCATTAGATGTAGAAATCCTTATTACATGTGCAGGAAAAGGAGAAATTGGAACGGTGGCACATTAGCTAATGGGAGTACATTCATCTTTGCACTTGCGAAAAATGTGTGTGCTGTGCTGGTTACTGAAGAAGAAAATGACAAATAAGATAGCATAAAGATTAAGTGTATGAAATAAGTGCATTAATTATGAGCTCTTAGCACAACGATGAGAAAAGAAATGAAGTTGTAATTATAAAAGCTGGAACGATTTTAAGTGCTTGCAGGTGGTAAAGAAAGCCAAACACCAGCTTGTATTGAGGAAGGAAGCTGAATAGATGTGCGAAGTTTTGAAATGTTCATTATCTCCATAACTCCTTTGCATATGAAGATATAAAAATATTTTATCTTCAGATGGTAGAAAAGAAATTTGGAATAGGGACAAGAAACCAACTCATTAAAAACCATAGCATTGGGGCTGGGGAGATGACTCAGTGGGTAAATTACTTGCCACGTGAGTGTGAGGGCTGGAGATCAGATCCCCACCACCCATGTCAAAGCCAGGTAGACTTGGAGGCCACCTGTAATCTCAGCACTGAGAAGGTAGAAACAGGCGATCCCAAGGACAAACTGGCGAACTGAGCTTGCTGGAATCAGTAAGCTCCAGGTTCTGTCAGAGAGGCCTCCATCAAACAGAGAGTGAATAAAGATACTCAAGGTTAACTTTGGGCCCCTACACGCATGTGCACACATGTGCATTCACACCTGCACCCCCACCCCCACACATTCAAGCACACCATGCAGAAATGCATACACACAAAGAACATAATCACAGCCACAGAGGCAGGATGCCTTTAGACACGCATTATTTTCAATGGTAAATGGGCTGATGTGGTGACCAGAAACCATGGTTCTCAGTTCCTAGAGAGACTATTATGGGATGTAAGAGGTGGAGTTGTTACAAGGAACAACCTCAAGTAGCATGTTATATGGGAGCAGATTCATGTTCCTAGGAGGGCTGCTTTTCCAAATGCTCTGGAGAGCTGCCAGTGTCCATGGGAGAGTTTGGGTGTTCAGCCCTGGGTTCCTGACATGCCCTGCCCTTGGGATTGGGCATGAGGGTTAGAGGGTCTGTGAAGATTTCTGGTAAGGATGGTTGAGTATCAGACTCTGGTTCATTTAAGGTCTAGAAGTCAGACGACTCAGAATTAATTACAGTGGCTACTGTGAATTCAGCTGTTAGCGCCTTCCGAAGGCAGGTTTCTTGAGGCTGATGTTTCACTGTGTGAATCATGCCAAGAGTGTTTGCTGTACGCAGTCAGGTCCTGTGAAACAGTAAGAAGCCATTACCCTTCTAACCGGAAGACCTGTAGGAGTGAAGCTTCTCAGTTGTAATGCTCTTCTGGAAGAAATGCCTTTGGTCCAATTCATTGTGTGACAAATACCATGAATGGGACCAGACTCCCAAAGGCTCTATGGGCACTCACACACACAGCTTGGCAGGCACAGAAACGGGTGGTAGCTGACTCTTGGACTCAGGCTTTCTGCTGTTTGTTTTGCTTCTGTGTTTTACAGACTGCGGGCGCCATCTGTAGCCATCTCATGCTGGCAAGTCTTTCTCATTCCAAGGAAGTAAGATTCTGAATGTGACAGAGAGAAGAACACCAGACCCAACAACTGCACTCTGTGACCCTTAAATCAAGACAGACTGGGGTTGCTTTTTCTATCTGGTAACGGCTCTTCTAAAAAAAACTTCCAAGGGCTGATTAACAAGGACTTTCCTCATGGCTGCGGCAAAATGCCTGAGAAAAGCAGCTTAAGGAAGGAAGGGCTTGAAGGAGCAGCATGAGGGAGGAGACACGCTGCATCTGTATCCAGCACTCCATATGAGTGCTGGTGCCCAGTTCTCTTTCTCCCTTTCCAGGACCCCAGTCCACGGCACGGGATGGCCCACATTCAAGATGGGTGTTTCCTCCTCCATTCGACCTCTCTGGAAATGCTCTCAGACATACCCAGAGTGTGTCTCCCGGGTGATTCTAAATCTAGTTGATAAAGAGGATTAGCTACTTTATTTCTTTATTTTTCTGGGGCTGGAGATCACACCTGGGCGTCACACATACCAGGTACGTGTTCTGCCAAACCCCAGCCCTGTCTTGTTTCTTTCCATAGCCTGCTTTCAAGGGCCCTTCAAGGAACCCCTCAGATTTGGTGAGTGATTCTCAACCCTGCTACATATCGGAGCCACTTGAGGAGGTTTTACCTACAGACACTAGCAAGCTGTCCTCATTAGCTTTAATTACTCAGAGTGCAGAACCCACAATGACACCCTGGGAATTCTACAGTGCCCCCGAGGTAGAGATCAACACCAGATGAGCACTTCAGACTTCCTTGTACATGTGGCAAGCCACTGAGGAGTCCTGGATGAAGTGGAGGTGCTGGCTCAGTCCCTATTGGCAGGATTCCTCCTCTCCACCAAGCTTCCAGGTGACTCGAGGTTACCAAGTGGAGGGCACATTTCACAGTCCCTCCATGAAAAAACTTAGTCAAGATGTCTCAGACCAGGCCAAGGCTGGCCAGTGTTCACCTTTATTCTTTTTCGGTCCCAAATGCTAGTCCCACCATCACATTATTCATAGAAGAAAATATTATTTTTGTGTACATGCTATTGTTTTCTTTTTGAATATCTCATAGCAAGAATTATCCCTCTATTCAAGCTTGGGGATTATCTGGACCATTCAAAATCCTGTACTCAGAACTCAGGATGGTGAGTGTAGGCTTGCAGAGACAAGAGTTCTGCTGCTGGGGTGAGGAGCCATTTGGAATCTCAGAGTTAGTGTCAGATTTATAAATTAAATTAAAATCTCTCTCTCTCTCTCTCTCTCTCTCTGTGTGTGTGTGTGTGTGTGTGTGTGTTTGTGTGTCTCTCTCTGTATCTGCCTCTGTCTGTCTGTCTTTCTCTGTGTGTGTATGTTCAGAGGCCAATATCAGATATCTTCCTTAGTTACTCTCTATCTTAATTTCTGACACTGTGTCTCTCACTGATTCTGAAGTTCACTGGTTCCACTAGGCTGGCCAGTAGGCCCCAGACCTCACCCTGTTTTCATTGCCTCACATCTGAGATTATAAATTCATACTGTCATGCCTGGTTCCTCTTTTTTTTTTTTCCTTTTTGTGGATGCTGGGTCTCGAACTCAGGTCCTCATGCTTATAAGGCAAGCATTTTATTGAATGAGCCATCATTCGAGTTCCACAAATAATTTTTAAATGAAAGACATTGAGAGTTCAGTAGATTCAGAAAGAAAGCTAATTAGAGCTTCTGTTTCTGAGAAAGGTGGAGAATTCTGGAGGACAAGGCAGCCACACTTCTTTCTTTGGGATATGTTTTCGTCCCAGGGGAGTAAACCTACCAGAACTCCCTCCCCGAGAGAGACAGAGACCCTTACACCTTCATGACAAGCATTATTATAGACATTTTCATCTCTTATCTGTTCCAGGAATCCTAATAATAGGCCATTGTAACTTGTTTTATCTCCCTTTGGAGATAGAGGCCTTTGGTTTTTGACAGTTTGTTAAGTTACATCTTTTAGATGCTCCTTTTTTTGAAACGACAATGTTTTTTGGTTTTTTTCTTTTCTCCCGTTGCTCTATCTTTTATCATCTTAACTCCTGGGCCTCATTGAATTTAAGAGGGCAGGAGAAATGCTTTCCTCCTTATTTGTCTTTTTGGAGGCTGCTGTGAAGTAACCGCCCACCCTGGCTTCTCTTTGTTCCTTCTTTTCTTTCACCCTGTACACCTCTCCTGCTCCCATTTACCAAAAAGAATAAAGATGAAATCATGTGACCTAAATAAGCCTTCTGTTTCACAGTTTGAAGGAAGTGTTCGACTCTTCCTTCTAATAGAGTTCACAAGACTGGCAGTTAACAGCAAATGGTATTTCCCCAATTATAGAAATGGTTTGTGATTGGATCTAAATTCCAACTAGCTGACTTGTCTTCCTTCCTACCTTCCTTCCTTCCTTCCTTCTTTTTTTTCCTCCACCCTTTCTTTTTTCCTTTCTGACATTCTTACAGGGTCCTGCTATGTAACCCAGGCTGACCTTGAACTTGGAATTCTCTTGCCTAAGCACTTCAATTACAGGACTTGGAATACAGAATTTAATTTGAGTGTTGAATACCAACAGAAATGTTTTCTAAACTGTATGCATTCGCATGAATCAATCAGAAGAAGGAAGCTGCCATGAATAAAGCATCTTTTTAAGTCCCTGAACTAAAATAGTTTTGTCTCTATAACTGCATTTCACAGACCTTAAAAGCAAACAATTGGCTAATTAAGCCATAATGAATATGAGCTCATCTTGGCCCAAGGAAGCATTTAGATATTTTTTGAATCTGGTTTCCTGGCAGAGGACCCCACATGCTCACAGATACCCATAGCCTTTAATTGCAGTGCCTATCTGCAGCGCCCCAGAACCTGCACATTTAAAGGCAGCTGTCCCCCCCCTCACACGTGCAGGACTGCATCTGAGGACTTGTTCTCTTTGTGGCCCTGACACATGTCTTTGCGCCTGTTACATTTTCCATCTTCCCTTTTTTTCTTCTGCATCGGGAATGCTTTCTTTGTTCAAGCCAGCCCAGGAGGAAAGCCCAGCCCGCTGAGTGCCCTTAACAACACTCATGAAAGGGAGTTGCTGGGAGTGCCCTTGGCACATGGCGCTCTCATCATGTTATAGGGATCCGTAAGTAATGAGCAGAGAGGGCTGCTTAGTCCTCATTCAGCTCTCCTGACAATAGGACAGTTCTGGCTTCACAAATCTTCCAGGGACAGTCCTAGGGACAGTTCCAGGGACATCACCGCGGTGATGGCTGCTCTGCAGCTGAATGCTGGTTCAGGCCTGCAAGGTGATGAAAGCAATCAAGCATGCACTGCTGTACGATGGGTTACATATTGGAGTGTGTGTGTGTGTGTGTGTGTGTGTGTGTGTGTGTAGGGGTGGGGTCTGGAAGCATCAGTGGACATTCTCAAGCTATAGCAAACAGTCTAGCATAATAACCATAATGACTATTAATATTGTGACAGCTAAATATTTACAAGCTTGCCATGAATCTATGATTGTTTCAAGTTATGATTTTTTAAACATATTTTTTTGTTTTATGTGTATGAATGTTTACTGTAGGTACATATGTGTACCACGTGCATGCAGTGTCCCAGAGACCAGAAGTCGGAACTGGACTTACAGATGGTTGTGAGCCAGTACTGGGAGCTAAGAACTGAACACCGCTTCTCTGCAAGAGCAGCACGCACTCCTAACCACGGAGCGCATCATCTCAAGTGCAATTCTTGTGACTTAGGTCTTCGTGTCCCTATTTTAGGAGTGGAGAAACTGAGGAGTGAGGTTATGGCAGGTGTATGAGTTTAACCTGCTGGTAAGAAGCAACGGAGGCGTTGGAATTTGAGCTTCACTTCCATGTTGCCCTGTCTTGTGAACTCAGTTTTGGGGGTCACTAACATCCCTGGTCAGTTGGGGTTGCCTGGAGACCTCCTGAGAACTGAATTTGCAGGTCACTGAGAAATTTACATGTCACTTCTCCACCTCCACCTTACCAGTGAAAAGGCAGGGTTTAGGTGGGTTATCTGTGCTGTCGACCAACGGTCAGCCCAGGCCAGGCTGAGAGCAGAATTGTAGTTCAAAATTGGAGTTTTCATCCAATTAACTTCACTACCGATACTACTTTCTTTTGTTTGAGCCCGGTGCTTTCAAACTGCATGTCTTGCCACTTGCAGAAATGGGGCCAAACCCACAGGGCTGTCTGAGTTTAGATGCGATAGGGGCACTCAGGATGGCGTGGCCATGGACTGGGCTCTGTAAGCTTAGATGTAGCTCTTTCAGATTTAGCAATCTGTGATCCTGATGGGAGGTGAATCCCTGTGCTGTTTTGGAGGGAAAGTGGGCAAAAGTGAGGAAACATTTTGGCCAAGCCATCTATAGCCATGTTGCAGACAGCAGTTTGGGCATCTCTTAACTGACAAGAAGAGTCCTGTCCCTATGCTCTTAACCTCTGACTTCTCTGTTTCTGCTTTTGAATAGAAATAACTCTTTTGCCTTTCATAGGAGCCAAGCATTACACCTTACACTGAGAATGCACAGCTCATCATTTCCTTCCTGCTGTGTCTTAATCCTTCACTGACAGTGCCAGCAAGGGTCCACAACCAACCCATTCTACAGCTGAGGAAAGAGAGGTCGAAAGGAACGAAGCCCAAGATAGTTCCAGACTTTACCTGAATCCAAGTGATCTAGGTGCCAAGGGTCAGTGGCCGAAGACATGGGGGAAAGTGTCAGTGGGGAGGCCCCACAGTTGGACTCCACCAGCTCGCCCTGAATGTGCACGTGGGCTGAGGCGTTTGTCTGTCTCAAGGCTGCTTTGAGGGGGGCGATGTGGTTGAACTGGACTCTGGACAGGCAGCCTGTGAAGCCTGGGGTGTTGTACTTGTGAATTTCTTGGTCGATTTTCCCCGTTTCTAGAAAGAAAAGAAAGAAAAAATTAGAATCCAGGCCCATTCACTGTATTCTGTGGCAAAGCAGAGCAGTCCCGCAGTGCCTGTGTGCCGAGCTCTTTGTTAGGTCCCAGCTTTGACTGACATGTTTTTGGAGATGAGATATTCAGAGTATCCTGGGTGTCGAGGCTGCAGACTTTAATGAAATATCATTTTGCTAGAGAACATGGGAAGGTGAGAATAAGATTGCAATTGAGAAAACGAAACAGAACAACTACTACAACAAAAACACTTATGATTCTCTTGAAGTCACATGAATTACCATACCAGCATACACTGGTTCTTACTGGTTTTTCTTCTTGTTTTTCAAGCTCTCTGACTATTTTAGACATATTACACAAAGGGCCCTGCTTACCTCTCCTATTTTCTTTTAATTTCTCCTTAAGGAGTCTTTATTTTTGAAAGAAAAGGAATGAAAGAAGGAAGAAGAAAAGAGACTTTCCAGAGCTGGTCTGTCCCTTGGGGACCTGGCAGGATGCGTCATCCCTGCACTGGCCTGCTCAAGGTACTGACAATGTTCTCTGCTGTTGGGGGCTGCAGACCCCTGACCCCTTGACTTTCTTTGCCTGCCTCAGACCCTTTGCCTGCTGGAGTGAACTAAGCAAAAACAACTTGTTTACCTGTGCCTGCAGCTGCTGGGAGCATGAGACCTTCATGAGTTCCTGATGGCAGGGGAGTGAATTCTGGTAGGTTTTACAGCTGGAAATCTTAAGAGCTGGGACGTGGCTATCAGTTAAGGATCCTTATATAAGCTTTCCGGGAGCACAATAAAGTTGGCATTCTTGTTTCAAGGATGACCCGTGTCCCTGTGTCTGTCTGTGTGCGTGTTTTTAAATCTCCAGCCCTTTTCCGGGCTTGGGCTTGCGTACTGTCCTGTCCTGTAGTGCAGGTGTTACACTCCTGCAGCACAGCGCCTGCAGTCTCTTCTGCTGCTCCTGTCTCCAGAGGCCAGTCTCTCTCTATCCTGCCCTTTCCATTCCTGTCCCCCCAAAAACCCTCCACATGAGCTGAGCTCTGTTGCTTGGGTGAGTCTCTCCTGCCATTTTTTTTTTTTTTTTTTTTTGTTTTGGTTTTTCGAGACAGGGTTTCTCTGTAGCTTTGGAGCCTGTCCTGGAACTAGCTCTTGTAGACCAGGCTGGACTCGAACTCACAGAGATCCGCCTGCCTCTGCCTCCCGAGTGCTGGGATTAAAGGCGTGCGCCACCACCGCCTGGCGCCTCTCCTGTCATTTTTAAACTATAACACTGTTAGGACAGGATGGAGCATTTGAAAGTCAGGAAACAGTCCCAGTTCAGTTACAGCATTCAGTACATTTATGAATTCAGTACATTTATGAATTTACAGTCAACATCTTCCTATAAACTCTCAGCTCAAGGGTGAGCCTGGCTTCAGGCAGCTCCAAAGTACCCATGTGTGGTAACTGGACACTGTTTGTCAATCAAAGCAGAGACTGCCTTTCCAGCTTCTTATCTCTGTTTTTAGGGCCAGAAGGCTAACGCTGATGGAATCCTTAGTGCTCAAGGCTATCTGGTCCCGCATCTCTCAACCAGAAAGATTTTTGATCTGAAAACAAACCCTGTATTTGGTAACAGCATCAAAGTCCTTGGTAAACCAGAGAAGCCATTTCAGCTGGGGATTGCAGTAGAGGGAACCTCTGAGGGTGAAAGGAAAAGGAACACCAGGCTGGCTGTGTTATATTCGGGAACTGTGAAAATCTGCAGGGGCCACAGCTCTAGGCTAGACCGGGTAGAGCCTTGAGGGCCGCATTCAAATGTTCTCATTTCAGGAGCAAAAGCAAGGATGTTGAAACTTCAGAGGGCTCTTGTGGGGACCGCATTAGAAAGCTAACTGAAGAGGCTGCGTAGCAACTGCTCTGAGCAGGTGCTGGCGTGATCATCCCCATCCACACAGTTGCCAAGTCATTTCGTGCTGTGGACCTGGATAAAGAACCATCCTCCTGCTGATTCCTCTGTAAGTAATCTCTTCCCCATGCCAGAGCTGGGTATTACCTACAGAGAATCGGGTTGGGTTTTGTTTCTTCTGTAGAGATCTGTGGTGGTGGTGGTGGATTTTATTTAGTCAGGCTGGTCTGGAACTGGCTGTGTAGCCCAAGATACTCTGGACTTTGCTGTTTCAACCTCCCAAATATTGAGATTAAAGGAGTGAGCAACTACGTACATCTATCTTAGTGGATGGGGAACGTCTGACTTCAGTTGAATTTCACATGGTCATCGACACAGATTTTTAAACTTTAGGAAGGTGGACTTCCCTACCCACAGACCAGAGTGGACAGTTTTAAAGCTCTCCTAATCAGAGGGTTTTCCATTTAACCTTCCCAAAGGCAGGGCCCCAAGGCAGGGACACCACACCCCAGTGCGTGGAGGGAGCCCAGAAGTAGGCGTCTGATATTGTTAGAGGAACAGTGGTAGCATCAGAGGCTCTGGGTCCCCGACTGAGCACAGTGAGCACTGGAGGATATGTCAGCCACAGGCGCAGAAGGTCATTGCGGGAGTGGGGGGAGGGGGAGGCGTCATTCTCCTATACCTCCCTCCACATGCACTTCTTAGACCACAGGATGAAAGGCTCTCTCTACCATGTGACCCATCATAATCTGCGGTGTTACTTCAGGGACGAAGTGATAGAGTCAAGAGACGATATAACTGAAACCTCTGCCACTGAGAGCCAAGTTAAACCTTTCTTCCTTCTAAATCGCTTCACCCCAGGTATTTGTTACAGTTACAGAAAGCCGACTTACAGTGTGTTAGTTGCTTTTGTTGTGTCTGTGATCAACAGCAAGGGATTATTTTGGTTCACAGTGTGAGGGGTTACAGCTCATCATGGGGGCAGGAATGAGAGAGAGCTGGTTACACTGAGTCTCTGGTTAGGAAACAGACGGCAGACATAAACTGGGGCGAGGCTAAGAATCTCTAAAACCTTCTTTCCACTAAGCCCAATTTCAAACCCCTCCCCCATCTGGGGACCTTGTGTTCAAACACATGAGCCTGTGGGAACCCTTTCATGGTTAATAGGCACAAACCATCTGGGTTGGATAGGATCAACCCCCACTTCACAGATGAACAAACTGAGGCTCTTTTCAATTTCCAACTGAAGCCTTTGTCAACAAATACCTGTTTGTGTTTCCCATAAGAAATAGGGAAGCCAAACGATTTGCATTAGTCTCAGCTTCTCTCTAGAAGATTATTCTGATTTATGTTTGTATAGATTATTTGTCAACTCTAGTCAGATGCTCCATAGAAATGACACGGTGAGGCTTCTAGAAGAGCTCTGACGGCTTTGAGAGCTGCTTTAGGAACATCATTAGCACTCAGGTCAACACTGCAGTTTTCAAGACTGAGGCTAGCGGATGTCAGATCCTAAGGCTCCAGCATGTTCTGAAAATGCTTCTCTCTCTCTCTCTGCACTGAACTGAATTCCCAGTCTTATTTTTTTGTTCTGTTTGTTTTATATAGTCCACTATGCAGGCAAACTCACTTCCCTCTCTCTCAACCAAGTGCGGGGATTACAGATGTGCCCCATCATGCCCCACAAGAGCCCATATTTCTCAAGATTAAATAGCACAGCATGTGTGTCCCTTTTGCACATCTGAGTTTGTTACAGTTAAATTATGTTAGGCCATAAAGTCTATCAGATGTCTTGTACTGGAATCATAAAAATACCATTCATGGCAAAATGTTTCTTCGTGCATGGAGATGCCTTGGACAGTGCATTCCTGGGGAAAAATCCGCTTTACAGAATGCAGATTAGAAATGTAGCAAGTCACTTCTGGAATGAAATTGTCGAAATACAACTAGTCCTTTCATTTCCTATATTTATAGTGGTTTGGGATACGGAATACAGTCCACTTAAAATATAAGTATAATTCTTCTTGAAACTTTTTTAAAGATTTTTTTAAAATTTATTACATATACAGTGTTCTGCATGTATGTCTGCCTGCAGGCCAGAAGAGGGCACCAGATTTCATTACAGAGGGTTGTGAGCCTCTATATGGTTGCTGGGAATTGAACTCAGGAACTCTGGAACAGCAGCCAGTGTTCTTAACCATTGCACCATCTCTCCAGCCCCCCTTCTCTACACTCTAAAGTGAAATAAATGCTAATGAGAGTCCTCTCCGGGAGGCAACAGGTACATTAGCCTGCAGCCTCTGCTCTCTGTCACTCAGTCACTGCGCACCAGTGACAGGTAGGAGGGTCACAAGAAGTGAAAAGAGAGGTGCCTGAATAGCAAACACAGGGAAAGAAGCAGCTCCACAGAGGATAAAATGTGCTGGAAGCTCAGGGACACACATGAGCACCTGTCCCAGGGACATTAGATAATGTTTCCCAGCAGAGATTTCTCCTTTTCCTCTGAGGGGTTTAATTCACTTCCATATTTTTCCTTAGTTTCCCATAGGACATATTCGTGCACAATTTTATTAACTTTTAGACTTTTAGACTTTTAAATTTCCTATAGACTTTTTTTTCTATTCTTTGGTGGGAGGGATGTGATTATAAGAAAAAAAAAACCCGCAAAACACTTAATTGTTTACTCTTTTATGGACCAGAGCCGAGAGATCTTACTGTGACAATAAGGTCGACTTCCTGTAGATATGGCCATCCTTGTTCACAGCACTAATGGGGTTTACAATTGTCCCACAGAAGCCATAGGAAGAGCTGGTTCCAAAGTACTGTCTGCTCCTCCCACTCTGTTCTGAGGCGGAATGTGTCCCACTAGAGACACAGGAGTCATTTTAGGCAATTCACAGACTGGGAATGCCATCGAATCACATGGTGAGATGTTAATCACGTCTCAGTTCCTGTGATATTTTCAAAAGGAAGATCCCAGGGCTGAGATGGCCTCTTCACACCTCTAATAATTAATATTGTTTTCTTTCTAACAGCAAGACTGGACCTCAGACCTGGACGCTATGATAGGACATGGTACCAATTTTGTTGTAATTCCATACTATGGATTTTTATCATTATCCCTACTGGGACAGTAGTGTAGGAGGGTTGTTCTGTATTTCTGTGCTTTCATTGGTTAATTAAAGAGACTGCCTGGCCTATAGGATAGGTCAGCCCTTATGTGGGTGGAGTAGACAGAACAGAAGGCTGAAGAGAAGGGAAGACGCCATGATGCTCCGGTGATGTGGGAGTGTTCTCCTGTATTTTGTATTACTCTTATTGGTTGAATAAAGAGCTGCCTGGCTTATAAGATAGGCCAGCCCTTAGGTGGGCAGAGTAGACAGAACAGAAGTTCTGGGAAGAGAGAAGGAAGTGAGCCAGTCGCCATGAGGCCCCCGCCGCAGCTGGAAGTACCTTAGAACCGTCCGGTAAGTCACCCACCTCGTGGTGACATACAGACTTTTATAATGGGTTAGTTTAGATGTGAGAGCTAGCCGGGAAAAGGCTAGTGATAATAAGCCAGGCAGAGTTTAATTAAATACCGTTCTCATGGTTCTCATTTCGGGCATAAGCAAGCAACCAGCGGCTGAGCGGGCCAGTGGCTGGGGGCTGGGAACATACAACCCGCACACCTCTCCCCTCTATTTACAACACTCCGGCCCGAGATGGATGCAAATTAGAATCTTCTGATAAGTCACCACCTCGTGGTGACACACAGACTATTAGAATAGGTTAATTTAAGATGTGAGGGTTAGCCAAGAAGAGGCTAGTGATAATGGGCCAGGCAGAGTTTAAATGAATACAGTTTTTGTGTGGTTATTTTGGGCATAAGCTAGCTGGCAGTTGGGAGCTGGGTGGCAGGGGGGACACAGCCCACTCCTCTTCTTTACAACAGGACAGCATGTAATACTAGTATTTCATGTTATCTTACAAAATTTTTCCCTTTAACAGTTTTCTTTCTTTATCATAGCAACATATTTAAATAAAGATTGTGAGCCTGTTTAAAGAGAAATACGAGTAATTAATAGTTAAGGAGTTCATCAGAAATGGTAACAATATAACTGACAATGGTTAAAATTATGGCATAGGTCCTCACACGACTTGGGGGAACATTGGTGGAGAGGAGCTTCCTGCCCCTCATTAGGTTTAGGATCCTCTATTCTATTCTTACGGACCGATCCTCTCCTCTCCCCCACACTCAGTACCTGCCATTGACCACCACTTTAGGGCAACATAGGCCCTGGGCTTTCAGAAAGGGAGTTTGGAATGGCTCCCTTCAAGATTCTATGCCATTCTAGCCACTTGGCCCAGGCAGATTCTTTCCCTCTTGGGTAGGCCAGATACCCGATTTGGACCTCTCATAGAGAAAAGCTTCTTGTGGTCAAGAATTGCATGGCATAGCTCTGTGTTCCCCCAAAGGCTCTAAAATAATATCATCCATAGAATAATTGCCTCTTGATGATGGGCATAAACATAGCATAAACATAAATGCATATTAAATACTCAGTCATTGAGGGTTTGGTTGTGTGAGGATCAAATACAGCAGAATTAGATACCATCCAACTATGGTCAAGGTTTGTCAGCTTTGTAAGTTACAGAGAGGGGTAACATGGCCTTGGAAAAGGAGGAGGAGGCAGTATATTCAGATGCAACAGACCAGTGTCTATTATTGACAGTGGTATCATTAGTACTTAGAAAGTGGTCTGTCTCACCAAAAATGGTCTTATCTTTTACAAATTGTGCTGCATTGATATCAACACCTGTGGATTAGTGCTGCGTATCCACTGCTATCTACATGCTCCACGGGCCTCTGGCACAAGGCTCTGAGTTTGTGGTACACAGTGGACTAAGTGGGATGAAGGTTTGAGACCATTGCTCAGGGGAGGTTCTTGTAAAAGCAGACTGAAATGGGATTGGACAGCTGTCCCCTCATTCCATTTCCAGTCACAGTTAGGGTGTGCTCAGCCAGCCCATTCCAAGACCTGATGCTAACATCAGGACTCAACATCTGGTCCAGCATCTGGTCCACTGAGAGAAGAGATGCAGATGGGTTATTTAGGTGGGAAACAGTTTTCCCATTCTAGCTTCATTTGTCTACAGAAGTGTGAACAGGAGCTTGGCTGGGTCAGTGGAAGGGACAACCAACTCCCCTCCCCCATTCCCTGGAGCCAAGAACATTGACCCCAAAGAACAAATAAAATCCAACAAGACTCCTCCTTCAGTACTAATGCAATCAAATGATAAGCAGTAGGCAGGGCAGGGCAAAGCTGGCTGCTAGGTTGTGTCAGGCTTCTGTTCTGACAGGCTGTATCTTTTCATCACTGTCTTAGGGGCCCGCTGGCTTCCCAAAGATGCATGACCAGAATTAAATCCACATACATAATTGATGTGCATCATTATGTGCCATGACATTTTATTAATCCCTTAAGAGAGACACTAATGAAATTTCATTGTCATTATTAGATGCTTTGCTCTCTTACAAAGGGAGGCAAGTCTAAAATACGCAGGTGTAATTTAAACAGCTCTTGACCTGTAACACGTGCTCACTGGGTAACAAAGAGGCAGAATGCAGGAGAAGTGGACTCTGTGTTCCTGTTTCAGTGTCTGCTCCATGTTAACTTGTGGCTCTTTGTCTAAGGATTAATGAAATAAGATTGAGTATCTTTGTTTTCTAAAGGCAACAGTAAAAAGAAATGCCTTTGTGTGAAAATGTTAGCCACCTAGACTAGTTTGCAAAAATGTTAAGGATAGCATTTTTATTCATATCCATTTATCATGGTTCTTGAGCTTCAGGGACATTAAATAAATTGGAATTATCATTTCTCTCCCTAAAATCTAGTCTGAATATAAAAGGCTTATGATTAATCTTATAACATAATTGTAACTACTCAACATAAAAATCATTGTGGCTCAGAGGAAGTGTGACTCCTTACATGTTTCTAGACACTAGACATTTGGTATCATGAAGGCCACAAATCAGAAAGATCGATTTTCTACATTTTCCTAGTTATTTCAAAATTGTAAAGAATAAACTAGCAAACCTAGAAGATCCTGGTGTCCTGTTCCATAGCAGGTTCTGCAGAAAGAACGCCACCTTCCAGAGACTCTTAAGATAGCTATCAGTCAGCCATCGGCTCTGCATCCTATGACTCCCTGAAAAACGTGGGCTTACTGTGCCTCTTAGAATCTTAGTCAACATAAGCTTCAGGTCCTCAATATTTTAGGACTGCACTCACCTGGATCTTCCTCTCAGGAGGTTTAGTCCATTCTTGCCTTTGTATTTTGTTGTTAGCACAGGAAATAGAACTCTATACACAAGCTGACATATACATGTCAAGATGAAATGTAGGGAGAAAACCCTTTCTTTTTCTGTGTAAGCCTTATTTCTGTGAAAATGTTCCCTTTATTGTTTTAGGTTTTGGAAAACCATAGATGACATATAAGGACAGTGAGTTTGATTTCCTAGTTTTTCCCCCTTTATCTATCCAAGGTCCTGAAGCGTATTCTTTCTAGAACTAGCAGAGGGTCACTTGAACATCCCAGGAGCAGGGTCATTTGGGGCCAAGGAGGACAGGAGGATGCTGGCCTCAGACATTTGTTACAGCAGCATGGCTTAGACTACAAAAAACAAACAAGCTTCCTATTTGCAGATAATGTCAAATTGAGTGACTCAGTAAAACAAAAAGCAGCTTGCTTCCAAAAAAATTCTTTTGGAATTTGTGCTCTAGGAGGCGTCCAAAGCTCTCTTTCTCAAGGGGAGGGAAAGAACAATCTTTTGAGGATTAAGATTGTACAAAAGTACAGACATCAGAGTGTTAAGAAATGAAGTTGAGGTTGGAAGTGAAAGCAATGCTTTTCCCAGGAAATGAGATCTGTCAGGTACACATGACATGACTAGGAAAGGGGCTGTTTCCAGAAAGGGTACCTCACGATTCCCCCTTCATTTCCTTCACATGTACTTAACACAAGAAGAAATTCAAATCCTGGACTATTGACTTATGCTCTGAAGACAAAGTTTAAGCACTTAGGACTGAGTTTGAAACCTCAGTGGCTCACCACAAAAGCATGAACATTACAATACCTACTACCTTGGATGCCATCAAGGAGTAGGGCCAACAGATGGACTAATAGGGCTTTGGAGACAAAAAGGCGTGGTTCTTCCCACATTACAATTTTCTCTGACTCTAAATCCACTTGTTCATCTTAAGCCTGGGATAAGAGCCTATTAAGTTAGGGGGTACTGATGGAGAACTTACATTTTAGCAAAGACTTCTGTGATGTCTCTAACAACACTTTTTGTGGTCAAGATAAATATTTGTGGACTTTCAAAAGTATAAGTAGTATTTCAAAGGTATGTGTATTAGAAGATGAAGAGTGGGTAGAATTTGTTTGATGGAGGAGAATCAACTCCAGTGGAGAATTTTAGTGATATAAATCCCAAACTATATTTAAGTTTAGTTTGGATAAAAAGTTGTGCTGGCTAATTTTATGTCAACTTGACACCAGTTAGAGTCATCAAAGAGGAAGGAGCCTAAATTGAGAAAATGCCTCCATAAGATTGGGCTGTAGGCAAGCCTGTAGAATATTTTCTTAATTTATAGTTGAGGAGGGAGGGCCTAGCCCCTTGTGGGTGGTGCCATCCCTGAACTGGTTCTATAAGAAAGAAGGCTGAACAAGCCACAAGGAGCAAGCCAGTAAGCAACACCTCTCCATGGCCTCTGCATCAGCTCCTGCCTCTAGGCTCCTGCCCTGTTTGCATTCCTGTCCTAACAAAAGAATTTGATGATGAGCAGTGATATGGAAGTGTGACCCAAATAACTTTTCCCCTTCAAGTTGCTTTGGTCTTGGTGTTTCATCACAGCAATAGTAACCCCAACTAAGACAGATATCAGCAGTTCATTGGCCAGTATATCACATGTTATTTAGTAGAAAGGCAGATATATAGGAAATAAAAAGAACGTATATCAAAAGAATGTTGAAAGGCTGAAATGATGGCTTATATCTAACTAGGTGAAGCTTAGAGGAAATGAATACTTAATTTTTATACTTGGAAATAACGTATCATTTACTGTGCCATCACCAAAATGTATGATACATCTGATAATAGTATACAAACTTCTCCCTCCCCAAGAGAAAGGTATTGTATTTCAATTGATTATAAGTAGTTTGGGAGTTAAGAGTAAGATTTGGCTGAATCAAAAAAAAGGGGAGGGGAGAATGGGTTCTAGATTCTAATTTGTAAAGCAAATTCTAAGGTTCTCTCATAGAGTGGCTAGTTTAAGTTCATAGGTGTGTTTAGTTCAGGATAAGAGATTACTGGGCATAACTACAATAATTAGCTAGGGTGTGTGTACTGGTTTGTCCTTAGATTTAAACAGAAGGACCCATAGATACTTAGTTTGGAGAAAAGAAGGCTTGCTGTGCAGATGTTTCCCCTGAATGGAAACATATTTCCTCCCAGAAGGAAGAGGGAAACTCCAAAGGCTCAGGAGCTTATGAAACATACAAGGCACAGGAAACTCAGGAAGCATACAAGGTTCAGGAATCTCAGGAAACATTCAAGACTCAGGAAGCTCAAGAAACACAAGACTCAGAAAGTGTAGGAAACACACAAGGCTCAGAAAGCTCAAGAAACAAATAAGGCTCAGGAAATTCAGGAAACATACAAGACTCAGGAAGCTCAGGAAACATATAAGGCTCAGGAAGCTCAGGAAACATACAAGGCTCAGGAAGCTCAGGAAACATTCAAGGCTCAGGAAGCTCAGGAAGTTTCAAGAGTCACAAGACCCCCTCCATGTGGTGAGCAATTGTTGGAGCAGGAGATTCTCTTTGGTGGTATTGATTGCAAGTTGTGCAGATAATACCAGGAATATAGCGTTCATGAGTTGTAATTCATACGAGAATGGATTTCTGATAATGTAGCTGCCTTTGAAGGACCCATGCTCCTGTAAGTAATCCCTGTGTTTTATTGGTTCACAAAGCTAGCCTTTGATGAAATCTTTAGTCTGCTGTTAGTGTCCTTTCTGGGGTAAATAAACATTTGCTAAGGAAAAGTTATATAACCCATAGGAAACACATGATTTCTGCAATCAAATTTTAGAATGACTGTGGGAAGATTTGGGGTTTAGACTTGATCTGGGAAGTTATCCTTTATCTTTGGACAGCCACTGGAACAGGAGCCCAGAGAATAATGTGAGATTAGGCCATCTATGGGAGAGGCATTTGGAAGTAGCTCCAGAATATGAGGGCACTGAGTTAAGCATGGATACGATGGGTATTGTTCTAGTTGGAGATAGGTGATGGTAAGGAACTTAGGGCTGGAGGTGGAACAAATCATCTGAAAGAAAAGTCAAGTCCTGAGACCCTAATCTAAGAGGCTCGGTGAGGAAGGGAAAAGCTTCTTGACTTTACTCTGTACCCTGGAGTCAGCCTTTTCTCCATGAACAATTATAAGGTAGGTTGAATGACCTTTAAAAGCTGAGTGTGAGGAACTGAGACCCTTTGCTCAGGTTACTCAGCTAGTAGGCGGAACACCTACAGGTGTCCCTGCTCCTGCTGCTCTATGAGGAAGGATTTGAAGGAGGGACATTAAGATTTTTTTTTTGATGAAGATGATAAACTTTATGTTATACATACATTTATCATAATTACAAAACTAATAAACATGCAACCAACCAAGAAACAAAGGGGAAAAACACATCCTGTTGGCCTTCTTGAGACTGTAGGTGGACATTTCCTCCTGCCTGCCAGTTACCAACTAACCAACATAGAGGCTTATATTAATTATAAATGTTTGGCTGATGGCTCAGGCTTATTACTAGCTAGTTATTACATCTAAATTAACCCATTCCTATTCATCTCTGTATTGCCATGAGGCCATGGCATTACCTCATTTTCTACAAGTTTTGCTTCCTCAGCAGCTGACTGGCATCTCCCAGGCTCCACCCATATTCACCTGTATCTGTGCTTGGATTTCTTGCCTGGCCTATCCTGCCTTGCCATAGGTCAAAGCAGCTTTATTTATTAAACAATGAGTACAACACATATTCACAGCATACAGAAAGACCATTCCACTTTTCTTTCTACTTTTCCCCTTTCTGTCTAATCAGAAAGAAAGGGACATTTAGATTTTACCAACTTAGCAGCAGAGCTCTCTTTGTGGAGGAGTATAGCCACTGAGAGTTACCTGTGAAACTCCTGCAGCCACCAAGAGATATAGAAACTGAGCCAGGGTACCAGGAGAGCCCTGGATATGGATACCCTATTCCTTCTGGTTCTGACTGGAATGGAAACTTCTGAAGGGATCTATATAAAATGTGAGGTGCAGTGTGTTGGGTGGGTATGAAGTCAACCATGTCGATTACACCTTCCCCTTCAGGGACAGTCGTTACCACATGCAAGGCTTTTCACCAACTTTAATTGAAATTGTAGGCTATCAAATTTTTATATTCATTTATTTTATTTTTATTTATGGAATTTAAATTTATCTTTATTATTGATGTGTGTGTATGTTTGTCTGTGAGTGTTTATGAGTTTGTGTGAATGCACATGTGTGTGGCTGCCTATGGAGGCCAGAAGAAGGTCTTGGAGTCCCTGGAGCTGGAGTTACAGGTGATTGTGAGCCACCTAATGTGGGTGCTGGGAACCAAATGTCAGTCCTCTGGAAGAGCAGCAAGTACTCTTAACTGACAAGCTATCTATTTTTGAGACAGGGTCTCAGGTACCCCAGGCTGGCCTCTAGCTTGCTATGGAGCAAAGGATGACCTTGAACTTCTGACCCTTTTGCTAGCTCCTCCCCAGTGCTGAGGTTTCAGGCATGTGTCTCCATGCCCTTTTTATATAGTGAGAGGCACTCGGCTCAGGCTTTCACCAGCCAGGCACGCATGTTACCAATTGTGCCACATTCCCCACTCTGCTTGCATTTAATATCTGATATCTATTCAGCTGTAGTTGCCGCCATCACCTGAGCTTCCAAATACTGCAGGGTAACCCAGGGTCTGTTATGTTCCCCCCCCCCAGCAGTTTGCTAATGATGCCTTGGGGAGCTAGCCAGAACTACCCAAAGTACAAAGACAAAGAACAAAGCTGATCAGAGCCAGACAGCGAACCTGCAGCCCTCTCTAATTTACCTAAATGGAGTCTCTTCCAGGGGTGGTTTAGTGGTCCATGGGTTTTCACTTTACTCTTTCTCAGATTGCTCCTTGGAGGTCTTCATTTCCAGCTCCCACGGAGCTGGCTGACTGCTTATTTCCCCAGCAGAGCCCTTTCTCTGGTCCTGTCATTATCTCCACTCTCCTAGCTGTCTGTGCATGTTGACAGCACTTCTGTCTCCACTTAGGAAGGTGCAAATTACAGTGGCTGCAGCACCTTGCAGACAATGCATTTTTTCAGCACTGGGCCTCAATCTGCACCCTCCCCCCATCCTCAGCCACCACATTTCCTGCTGTGTGCTTTGTTTCCCAGAAGATCAGAGGGTAGAGTGTTGTAGGGGCAATTGCCTTAGCTTCTCTTCTAAACTCCAGGCACCCTGGGAAAGGAGTCTACCTGGTGTAGATACCTCTGCCCCCATAATTGAGCTTAGTTCTTTTGGCATGAACACATTTTCATATTCTGGTGGAGTATCTGTACCTGTAAGATGACTCTAACATCCACAACATTAGAACCCACCAGGCTGTCTCTTGATTTTGGGACAGCCTACTCCAATCTCTCTTTGCAGTATTTGCTTTGCTAAAGAAAACGTACAAACCACAACAACTTCCACTTCAACTGTGTGTGTCCACTGAATTCTTTGTTTCTAGGAAAGAAGAACCAAGCGACAAAGATACACCATCACCTCCTGAGAATTTGGGCTTTGGTAACAGGGCTCTGTGCTAAGCAATTTATAGGAACTTCCTATGGTCTTGCAGTTTCCCTGTGAGGCAGGTGTTTCTCATCACTTTCCCTAGGAAGCACACATGCAGACGCTAAATTTCCTGGCCGTTCTATCACTCTGCCCCTAACTTCTCTATTGTAAGACATTCCTGGTTATAGCATGACAACAAACAAGCCCATACTAATGGGCTTGCCATGGGGAGGCCAGTTCTATGTGCAGAATGTTAGAGCATGGATCCCGTGGGGATGTCACAAGGGCTGCCTCTGTCCAACATGGACAACATAGCATAGACCCAATTTCCTCAGTGGCTGCTCCTGAGGGGAGGAGAAGCAGGCTAGTGAGCCCTGATCCCAAGAGCCAGGCCTATCACTCTTCAGCCTTTAAGTTCTATCCTGACTATCCTCAGGCTGAGTTGCATGCTTCCTTCCAGTCTCTCGGGAGCAGTCAAGAGTTAACGGGGCTCCTTATATGGATGTAATTAGAGGTTTTCTCCCGTCTGGATTAGATGCTTCTCAAAGAAGGCCAGCATAGCTTCTTATAACAAACATACAGTAGAGGTGATGTCTAGAACCTGGGCCCTACAGTTAATGAGTGAAGAGGGATGGGTTTTTATAACACACACACACACACACACACACACACACACACCTTTCTGCTTGTCTGTGAATTTTCTGCCTGTACATATAAACACATGAATTATAGAGTTTGGATTTCATGTGCATATTTACTCATGGCTGTCCTGTGCACAAACAGTACATTGAAATCAGGAACTTTGCTATTAATACTATCTAGATAAAAGACCTTATGCGTGGTTGGCACTGTGAACCACAAACAGGTAACCCCAACTCTCCATGGGAATTCGGTAGTTGAGATAAACATTAACCCAGGCATAATGAGATAAAAAACCATGGCAGAGGGGCATGGGGGAGGTGGGAATCAACAAGTGATGACCACGTTCAGGTTCTAGGCACTCTAAATTGCCATAAATTGAGGATAATCCTGGATGAAGATGGGTGGAATCTTGGGATAAGTACTGGACAGAACTTCATGTTTCTAGAAAGTTTGCAGTGGACTGGGCAAACACTGAAGCATCTCTCAAATTATAAACTGTGGTGGAAAGTAGAGAATTTTCAAGCAGAGGGAAAAGCCAGGGGTGTTTATAAGTTAGAGCCGCTGAGCATTGGTAAATGAGATAGATTATATACAGAAAGTGGATGGACAAACTAGGAGACAACTATTACAGCTGTCCTGGGGGAGCAGTCTGACTGAGCCTGATACGGGCATGGAAGGAAAGCTAGCGACTCCACGGAACTTTATAAATGAACATATAAAACCTGGCTTTATTTGTCTAGGGCCTGACAAATTAAAGGGGATGTTGATAAATGTCAGGACAACCCAAGATCAGTAAAATTAATATAATAAAAGACACAGTTTGTTTAACAGACAATTAACACAGGCACTTTCTTAAGGGGTCTTTATTGCTTCTCTATTTACCCTGACGATCTTGGTTAAGCTGGAAGTCAGCCAATGGGCACCAGCTCTCAGGAGCCAGTCCCTGGCAAGATGAGCTGAGCAGAGCCAAGCATTTCCACGTCTGTTACTTGTTTTGATGATGACATGCTCAGCGGCCATGCCTGTCAGCAAGTTCATGGGCTAAAGAAAGGCTGATAATCTGAAGGGCACATGGCATTTTTATAAGGTGCTCTTAACTTCCAGGCCTTCTGGGCTAACATTTTATGAGAGTGACTGGAAAGGTCAGGGACTGAGAGAAATGGAAAAAGCGCAAGCAGAAAGAAATCGATGGCATGTTTTAACCGGGTTGGGGGTGGGGAGGACATTAAAAGTTGCCACATGAACACATGGCCCTCCTTTCAAAATATAATACTGATAGAACCAGCACCCACATTGTCAAGTTATACCCGAGAATACCAAAGCTGAATTCTGTGAGAGAAGCTGTCACACAACTTAGAGATGGCAAAGCCAAAGTCTCTGGTACCCATCTCTAGGTCTGAAGGACCTAGGTCTCCAAAGCTATCAAAGATGTCAGTGTTTACTGCAGTGGCCATGATTACACAGGTGATGATGGTGTGGTTCTGGGTCCTTAACTGAGCAGTTAAGCACTTTTTTGTCGTTGCTGTTAATAAATGTACAATTTTCCCGGAGGAAAAAAATGATATGATTTCAGATGCATTAATGTTGATTTCAGACTCAAAGGGATGCCAAAGAAATTCATAAACTCTGACTACTGACTGCTAGACCCACCCATGTTCTGGCCCCTTGCGGACTGCATCTTTTAGGCTTAAAGTCCATGCCTAACTGGAAGCAAATGGAGACATGGCTGGCAACACCCCCTTTTCCCAGAAAACCAAGAATACTGTCATGGGATTGTACTGAACTACAGACATCAAGTGAACTTGGCAAACAGTTAACACTTACGAGACTTGGAAAAGAAATCCAATGACGTCATCCTGCCATAAGATCTCTCAGAGATGTCAATGCTGAGAGGTCCTGGGCAAAAGCTGCCCTCAGTGAATAGCTGGTGGCTAATGGATACAGAAGGCAGCTTTACTTTATTCCTGGTCTCTAAACCTGGAACCATCATAAGCAATAAGGCTGGGAATAGCAACAGCTGCTAACCTTCCGCCTTCCCACCAGTGAGCGCACAGCAAGGACTGACTGCCGAGTTTCCTTCAGGCTCCTTTGTGCAGTCGGGGCTGAGGTTCTGTGTTCTGTTTGGTCAGTGAGGACATTCCTGCTTCTGTATCAGTATGGGGCAGACATCTGCATGGGAGCCTGGACCCAGGGCCCCTGAAGTGCATATAGGCAGCTTCTGATCCTGACTGCAGCCAGGCAGAAGTCATTGATGCAAACAAGCAAACAAATATTAAATGTATAAACGTGGCGTTCTGGCATACTTTTGAAATTTTGGCTGGGAAATAATTTGTATTCCAAGCATCCCAATTTAGAGGTCACAGATAGACATCTACTGTGGTGTATGTCAGAGTCAAAATATAGGACACTTACATGAGAAGTTTGTACAGGTTTACTTTTTGTTTGTTTCCTGATAAGGAAGGTTTTAGATTTTAAGCCTGGCTTACAATCTAATCAGATCAGAGAGTTGCTACCACAGTAAAAGCTAGTTTCTGTTTCTTGAAGATCTCTTCAGAGACAAAAGCAAATATTTTAGGGGCATGGAGACAGTATGCATACTCAACTTCTGGGCTTGAGGGTAGGAGTGGAGTTTGAATTCATACTTCTGCACAACCAAGAAAGAACTTAAGCCTATGTAAAATGCAACCTTCTGTTTCTCACAAGATCTGCGGTGTGGTAGTTTGAGTGTGATTGCCCTCCCCCCCCCAAGCTCACAGGGGCTGGCACTCTCCCTCCTGTTGCCTGTGAGTCAAGATGTAAGAACTCTCAGCTCCTTCTCCAGCAACATGTCTGTCTGCATGCTGCCTTGCTTTCTGTCATGATGATAATGGACTAAACTTTTGAACTGTAGGTGAGCCACTCCAATGAAATGTTTTCCTTTATAGGAGTTGCCATGGTCATACTGTCTCTTCACAGCAATAGAAACCCTACTAAGACATCCAGTGGCTCCCTTTCTCTCAGTTCATTTATTACCATTTCCTGCCCATAGCATTCTCTGAGCAAGGCCACTTCAGAGACCATGCTTATTGGTCTCTGAGAAATCACCCATTGCTTAAATAAAGTAAAGAAAATGGCTCCAAAGAGCTGCTGGAGGACTGCTCTGTAAGTCCTGTGGCCTCAGAGTATGGAGACAGGGACTCGGCCACACGGCTTTCCCAAGCCTCTTTATCCACACCTTCACGGCTCACATCTTTGTAAAGAGAAACTCGTCAGCAAGTGAGGTGTAGTCCAATGAAACCACTCTATTTTACTCTTGGAATCAGGATAGTTTCTGCTCAGAAGATCAGGTAACTTTTTAGATACCTTGTAAGGCAGAGCAAGAGGCAATGGAGAAAAGTAAAGAAAGAACCTTGTGCCAAGGGAGGTGCTGGCCAGAAGCCCACAGCACTGACTGGCCATGTGTGTTTAGGGAAAAGGGTGCTCTCTGTGGAAATGAGGACAAGAGTACCCTCACCTCAAGAACCAGGAGTAGTTTTTGTCCCTGCAGCACAATGGGGTTCAAGCAGGTGAGCTTACTGCCCTCCATTTCTAACATCCAGACACACTGAGCCCACCTCAGGCTTTCCAGATGCCTCTACCTGCTTTCTGGATCCCTAAGAAGTTCGGGGTCTCCATGAGTAAAAGCAGGTCTGGCTGGGTGCACACTCACAGTACGCAGTTCAAGTCTGTTTTCTGTGGGAGGCAATCTTTAATGCAGACTGTGCCTGCGTTTGGGAGAAGCACCATTTCCTCCCCACTTACTGTCTCTGGAAATCACCAAACAAAACTGTGGTGGCCGTACAGTGGTGCTGCCCCTAAGTGTCCCTTACCTTTCTAGGTTGTCAAGAAGAACAGTCCCCCAAGCCATCTTCCATTCTCACAGCAGCAGGGTGTCCTTTTAAAAGCCCCATCACACATGCTGCTCAGAGCCCTCCGTGGCACCTGCTCACTCTTGGAGTAAATAAACTTCACGCATTTTCAAATGCCTTTCCAGGCTCTACATGGCCCCCAGGCTGCTGCTTCCCACATGCTTTCCTGACTTGATCTCCTCTATCCTTTTCCTCTCCTGTGGCTAACCTGCTTGTTGTCCCAAGGGCAGGCATGCTACCTGTCCCCTAATATCCATCCTTCCCACTGACAATGATTTTCAATAGTTTTTCAGGTTTATTTATTCAGTGTGTATGAATGTTTTGCCTGCCTGTGTGGATGTATGTATGTGCACCACATCTATGCCTGGTGTTGAAGGTCAGGAGAAGACACTGGATCCCCTGGAACTGGAGTTGTGGATGTTTGTGAGTGGCTATGTGGGTGCTGGGAACTGAACCTGGGTCCTCTATAAGAGCAAGTGCTCTTAAACATTGAATCATTGTTCCACCCCTGCCTATGGCGATTTTTAACTGGACCCATGACCTTCTATCCCAGTCTCTTGCACAACTCCGTGCTGTCACGTGAAGACAGTATGCCTGGCTCAGAGAGGAGAAAGAAGAACGCTGTCTTTTCACTGCTTTCCCTCTGAAAGGCTGGAAAATGCATGTGATGGCAGGAGCGGGGAAACCTTCTTGGGCAATGAGGTGGATAAAGATCACATGTTAGCAAGCCTACTGCCATCCTATTCAATCTGGGACTTCCCATCTGGATTATTAAATGAGAAAGAAATATGTTCTATCTTAGATTAGCCTCAGTGGGTTTGGACTTTTCTCTTTATCCAGTAAAGGAATTCTAATGATCACACCAGCATATTCTCTCCTTAGGGGATGTCCTTTTTGTTCCCTACACCTCAGATGTGTTTTCCGGGAAAAACCATGTGGTTATGTATCTTTTTTCCCCCCTGAGACAGGGTTTCTCTGTATAAACAGCCCTAGCTGTCCTGGAACTAGCTCTTATAGACCAGGCTGGCTTCGAACTCACAGAGATCCACCTACCTCTGCCTCCAGAGTGCTGGGATTAAAGGCGCATGCCCACACTGCTTGTCTGTGGCTATGTATCTTACATCTTTCTGGCTTCCTGCTTATGCGCCAGGTCCTCAAAAAGGCTTTCACTGGTTGACTGGACTCACACAGAGCAATCTCCTCATACTGATGAGTGTTGTGAAGATCTTTAGTAGTCTAGTCCACATAATAAGCTCCTGGCCAGCCAGGGCTACATAGTGAAACACCATTTAAAAAGACAAAATGAAACAACAAATGAACAAAAAGGCTGGGCACATCTGAGTTCAGAGGCGTGATGGTCAGGATTGTGTATCAACTTGGATTAAGAAGAAACACCTGGTGGATTACTGAAGCACACATCTGGGGGTATCTTTGATGTTTATCTAGAGATGATTAGGTCATGAGTGCTTTGATTAGGAATCAATGGATTAATACCTTGGTGAAGACATAAGTTATTATCAGACACTAGTTGGAGGCAGGAGGCGGGAACTAGGAGGAAGAAGTAGGCCATTAGGGCCATGCCTTGGGGCTTTATCTACCCCGGCTACTTTCTGTATCCCTTTCTCTGAACTTCCCATCTGCCATGATATGAGCTGCTCCACCATGACACGGCGATGGACCAAAATCTCTGAAACCATGAGTCAAATAAGGTTCTCTTCCTCTAAGTTATTTCTGCCAGGAATTTTTCACAGTGACAATAAAAGCGACAGTGACAGAGGTGCAAAGACTTTTCTGAGTCTCTTGATTCAGCTGGAGAGCAGATTATGAGTTCACAGCATTTGCTATTCATGGAGAACAGCTTGTGAATAAACTCCAATTAAGTTAGCCCCAGGGGCGTATTATTGCAAAGACAACCCTTGCTAGAGACAGACTTCTTCTGCGGCCTGTTACCCTCCTAATAATTCATGCTCTGAGTAGGAAATATTGGTTCGGGAAAGAAGGCAGCCTTTGAAAGGAACCTGGCTGAAGTGCACTTTGTGGTTTCAAGCTCCTAGTGTCAGAGACGGCATATTGACCTGATCAAACCCAATGTTTGCAGGGAACCACAAACTGATCAGCTGAATGGATGCCACACAGCAGCTATGACATACAGTCTCAAGAATTAATAAGATACATACCAGAAGACTTAAAACTCATTTATCCTTTTTGTGTGAATCACCCACTGTTATGTAAGAATGAGAAGTGTTGGCCTGGAATTATGTTCTTGGGCTGAAGTCCCAGCCCTGCAGTGGACAGCTTTGCAGCTATAGACCCAACTTTCTTAATCTCTTTTTACTTTTTTGAGAGGAAAGAGTTTGAGACTGGGTCTTATGCAGCCTGTTTGGCCTCCAACTTGTTTTGTAACTGAGGATCATCTTCTGCCTCCACTTTCCAAGGACTGGAATAGCAGGTCAGCACTATGTTCCTCCATCTCTTTGAGACTCAGTTTCAACATACAAATGGAGAATTTGTGCCTCTTGCACTTGCCACCTCTAGTATATTCACAGTGCATCTCTGATCTAATTTTTGTCTTTTAGCCTCAAACCACACTCTCTCTCTCTGCTGGACTCTCATAACAGCCCCCTTTCTGGCTCCTTGCCTCTACTCATGGTCTCCCTACTATTAGGTTACACGGAGTCCAAATCGTATTTTAAGACCTTCCACAAACTTCCAATTGGACTTACTATGAATTTCAGACTGGCTCTAGCACAGCCATTAAGTCTCTAAGCACCTGCCTGCTGCCTCCTCCCTGGCTTTGGTCCCTAACTTTCCCACATTCCTTATCACAGGCAGCTGTGCTTGATTTCTTCTGTTCAAGACATCAACAGCCCTCTCTGGTCTCTGGATTTTTGCTCCTGGGTATATCAACCACTCCAGGAAAGGCCTCATGTTCAGGAGTAGTTGACCAACACACATTGGACCCCACAGTATTTTGTGTATGTGTGTGTGTGTATTTTTATTTGGTTATAATCTGGTGCTTTTTTGCTTTTTCTTTTCTGTTTTGGTGTTGTTTTATGTTGTTTTCTTGGTTTGGGGGGGTTTTGTTGTGTTGGGTTTTTGGTTTGATTTTTGAGAAAGAAAGTTGGGTAGGTAGGAAGGTGAGGATAAGAAGGATTTGGGGGAGGGGAAGAATGTGATCAAAATAGATTTAAAATTTAAAATTTGTTTTAAATAACAAAAGTATAGTAATACGAAGAAAAAGAATCATTTTCTGGGGGCCAGGTTTTCATTATAAAAGTCTATCTCAATTGCAACCTTTTTTTTTTTTTTTTTTTTTTTTTGGTTTTTCGAGACAGGGTTTCTCTGTGGCTTTGGAGCCTGTCCTGAAACTAGCTCTTGTAGACCAGGCTGGTCTCGAACTCACAAAGATCCGCCTGCCTCATGCCTCCCGAGTGCTGGGATTAAAGGTGTGCGCCACCACCGCCCAGCCTCAATTGCAAATCTTATAGACTGTAAGTAACCTCAAACTTTTTGTATTTTTAATCATTTTACATAGAAGAAAAAAGAATTTCTATGTATTCTGAAAAAGTTAAAATTCTGACATGTAGAAATGAGAATGAAGGCATCTCAGACTCCAAAGTTGCAGCGTTGAGTTGCTCTTTAAAATTTTGAAATCAGATGTGGCCATTGGACACTCGGAATTCAGGGCCTACTCAAGTCCTGTCAGATTGTGAGCCTTGCTGCATAAAGGCCAAGGCATATTCAGCTATAATCACAGGGCAGAGCAGTAATGGAGTCCAGAGCTTTCAGAGGGCCAAAATGGTCACATTCTGGTTAGTCAGAGGCAGCTGACAGAGAAAAGGTGGAACATTTCAGAGGGGCTGGGGGAGGGGACTCAGTCAGTGAACAGTAGCCAGAGATCCAAAGGCCCAGCAGATCTCAACCAGGGGCTGCTAAGTAGGCTGAGTCCTATTTCAGTCAGCTGCCAGGTAGAGTAGAGAGATCAATCTGAATGGAATGAAAGCGTTGCTCTTCAGAGCAGAGCGGTGTGGTTAGAACTGGGTCCAGAGATCAACAGCCTTCCCACAGCCAAGAGGCCCCTTACAGCTTACTTCTCAGGCCCCATGACCGTCCAAACTGTCTTTGAATCTTTTTAGTAACTAACTGTGAGCTTAAGGCTTGCCCAAATACTCTGGATTACTGAGTCCTAAGTGGGCTCCAATCACTCTCCTTAACCACGGCATCCTTATTAAAATCTGCTCCATCCCAAGATCCGCCAGTGCTAAATGACCCCACCTATCCAGTCCCAAGACACTCACAAGCACCCGCTACAGACACACCTCAGTTCCAAAGGCCCTTTCTTTGCCTTCAGGCTGCTCCTCAGTTCGTTTCTACTGCTCTTCTCTAGAATTGCCCTCACTAGTCCTCCTTCTGGGTTGGCAGTGTCCACCTCGCCTCACAGTGTGGTACCTCTAACTGATGGTGTCCCAAGGATGCCCATTATCATCTCAGCCTGAGAGCCTCAGGGTTACTGACTTCTGACTCTGACCCTGTGTGGGCAGTACTCAGGCCTTCTTCTTCAACTTGTATAATTGATTTTGAACCTAAACATATGAGTTTATATTCAGTTGGTTTGGCTCAGACTTTAAGTCACTTAAAATAATGATGATAGCTCACATTTAAGTCTAATTTCCAAACTATCAGAGTACTTTCACATATGCTATCATTGTACAGCTTTATTCCCTTGTTTACCATGTCCCTTGTTCTTCCTGATTCTCCATCATCTGGAAATCTGATTAGCAGGAAAGTCATCAATTGTCACTCATCAACATATTGAACAGCAAGGGAAAAGGGACCCAGCCCTGTGGAATGCCTTGTCTTATTGGATTATTCACAGTGTATCCCAGGGATGAGACAGGCAATAAATAGGTCAGCCTGTGAAATCTCTATGAACAAGATCTCTGCTGATGGAAAAGCACAACAAAGAAAAATGAAGAAACGTGAGGAAAGAGAACACAGCTGGCAGGTTGTCTTCCAGACTGCGGGCCAGGGAACAGTTCTTGTGGCAGACCAGAGTGATTAGGGAGGGGAGAGGCAATGGACCCCTAGAGACAGTGTGACTCAGTAATAATCAATTGGCTTCCTGCTCTGCCAAAGAGTTTCAAGCAAATTTTGATGTTTGTTCTTACCATCAACTAACTCATAATTCACTTCACATTGGTTAAGAGCCAATACAGTAACTAGCATGCACAGCACATTTAAGGAAACATCGTTGAATGAGTGGAAAATACACGTTGGGCAAGGCATTTCTGATGTACCGCTGAAGTCAAGGAGTGGGATGTCCAGCCTGTTTGACCAGGTTTGTGATGTTTGTCCCATGACTGTCCCTCTAGGCATAGCTCAGGATATAATTAGATTCTGATCAATTGACCATAAATTGTCTGCAGCCCATTTTGAACTGCTTCTGGAACATAAGCTACAACTCCAGACTGATTAGGTGTAGTGTAGAGTCACCAATGTTCAGGTGCATGGCTTCTCATCTCACTAATCCTGGAATCTATGTCTAAAAAATAGAGTTCACTTGGGATCACCTGATTCTGAGGTGCTCATCTTGGAATGTACAAGCCACATGATTCTTCCCGAAGCTCGAATTCCCTACTTAGTAATGAATCCAGACTCTTAGCAGTTTATACTTTCTGGGTACTATTAAAAAAATACTGTTTTAGGGGCTGGAGAGATGGCTCAGAGGTTAAGAGCATTGCCTGCTCTTCCGAAGGTCCTGAGTTCAATTCCCAGCAACCACATGGTGGCTCACAACCATCTGTAAAGGGGTCTGGTGCCCTCTTCTGGCCTGCTGGCATACACACAAACAGAATATTGTATACATAATAACTAAATATAAAAAATACTGTTTTAAAATAAAAAATATTTTTATATGTACATGTGTTTTGCCTGCATGTGTATCTGTGTACCACATGCATGCCTGGTGCCCATGGAGACCAGAAGAGGGCATTGGATTCTCTGGAACTGGTGTTATAGATAGTGTGTAAACCATCATGTGGGGGCTGGGAATTGAACCTAGATCCTCTGCAAGAACGAGTGTCCTTAACTGCTGAGCCATCTCTCCAGCCCCATCAGAAGATATTTCTGAGAGGTGGCATTTCATCATCTCTCTTCTCAGCACTTCTGCAGATCTGGGAGGCTTCTTTTGGATTATCTACTCATTTCATTACAAATGCCTATAGCGTTCTGAGTTGGGATTTATCTAAATCCGGGGCAAGAGAGACTTGTAATTATGTTAAGGAAGTAGTGACATACAGACCAACTACTATGCAGTAGGAAATACTTGAAACAGAGGAAACAGAAGAAAAGGAGGTGGGACAAGGCAATGTTAGAAATAAATATGGTCCAATCCTTGCACAGAGGATAAGGAACTTGGGACTTATGTGAAATACACAGACAGAAATGAGAATAAACCAGAGCCAGAGATGTTTCATGACATCAGCAGGGAGTGCATAGGTCACACAGAGTTGGAAGGTGCTGGTCCAAGTACTGTAAGACCCTGGGTACAGATGGACAAACAGGTCATGGAGTGTGGTAGGGCGTGGGGAACTCTATGTAGCTATCAGAAGATGCTTGGTGGAAGGTCATATTACAGAGCCAAACCTTCAGGGACACCACTGGAAAGCTTGGCCAGAATCAGTCCCTGCAGGTTCTCAAGTAGGGTTGATCAGCTCTGTGCCTCAGCAGTTTTATTTTGTGGAGGTTTCACAGGAGGCAAGGCAGAACCTGGTTACTCTCCTGCCTCCACCTTCTCCTTTGCACTTTCTTTAATTCAAGGCATTTTTTTTCCTGGTAAAGAAACTAAGGCTAGTGTCCTCTGAACAGATTTCCATGGTAATGTGCAAGATGATCATTTTAATTGAGATAGCTTTTAAAGATGCCTTTAAAAACCTCCTCTTTCTCCTCTAATGCCATCATATGGTATTCTCTGCAGTTTTTGTGTCTCTTATGACCTGGAATGAGCTTTCATTGAGTCCTTGCCCAATGTCTTCCCTTCCAAATGGGTGAAAGATGAAAATGGAAGCAGCAGAGTAAAAATGCATCTTAATGACCTGGAGATGAGGGCTCCATGGTTAAGAGCACGTATTGCTTCATTAGAGGACCCAAGTTCTGATCACAGGACCTATACTGGGAAGTTCACAAACACTCGTAATTCCTGCTCCAAGTGATTTAAGGCCCCTTTCTGGCCTCCCTGGGCACCTGCATGCATGCACGCACACACACACACACACACACATACACACACACACACATTTTGACTGTGATTACTTGTAATAAGGAATGCTATCATTGAGCCACTTCCCCACAGTTTGTTCAGATAGATAAAGATTTAGAATGAAAAATGGATGACAACAGAGACTGCACAGCACGTCCTCCAAGCTTACATAGCATGAATTAGCAGAAAGAATAGTTATTGCACATTAGAATTAGTTATGGGAAGTACTCTCAGGTATAGAGTTTTTGAGAGTTTTTCTTTGTGATGTCTAGGCCGGTTTTGCATAAGTGGGCTAAAGTCTCAAGAAAGCATCTCATCTTAGCCCCTCAGGTAGCCCTCTGTGACAAGCTAAATAGTAAAGAATTCTAAAAAATTGGAGATGCATTGGCCTTTGGTTAGCTGGTCACTCTCGAATTAATCCTTTGGATTATCCAGAAAAGAATAGGAGGCCAGTTTTCATTACTTTCAAAATATGAAAAGAGTCCAAGGGTTTTAATTAAGGATAAACATTTCATGCTTGCATTGTGGGGGTCAGATGTGAAGACATGATGAACCATTGGAAAAGCCTCTCCATGGAGATCGATGTCTTTCTATGTACGCAGCCTGGGACTTGGTGGATTCCAAGAGGAGGAAAATTCGTTGTATTTTTATGTGTGTAAGTATGTGTACAGTGTGTGTGTAAGTGTGTGTACATGTGCACATGCTCGTGCTTTCATATGTGTGCAGGAGGTCAGAGGACAATCTCAGGTATTAGTCCTTGACTTCCACCTTCCTTGAGACAGGATCTCTTGTGTGCTTCTGTGTATGCTAGATTAGATTACCTGGCTTCCATAGACGCTTCTGTCTCTGACTCTTAGATTATAGACATGTGCTACTCTATCAGGCTTTCTGTGGGTTTGGAGATCCAAACCGAGCTCCTCATGATTATGAAGCAAGTGTTTTTTCCCATTGATCCAGGCCCAGCCAAGGAGAAGAAACTAAAACACAAAGCCCTGTTCTCTTCCACATGCATTGACTCAATTATTCCTACAATCCCCTGAGTCCCATGGGGCATCACGTCAAAGCTCCCAGAACAGAAGAGATTGCCTTTCTGCAGCAACAAGGTACCCGCTCTCCTTTCGTCCTCTTCTACTTGTTACAGTTGGACTCCTCGCTAGCTCACCTAGAGATTAACTGCACACAAGAGGACAGTCCTGGAGACGAGGGCAGTCACCGGCAGTTCAGAGAGCTCTTTCACATCCCATGCACCTTATATCGCATGGCTGGGGCACATCCTTTCCCTAGTGAGACAACATCAAGGCCACGTGTTTTATGAATCTGGAAGTCTTGGGAATGTAAAAGCCAGGACATGATGAAGAGACCATATCCTAGGAATCAGATTTCCCTTTCTCCACCTAGGTGCTGTGACTTAGTTTCCTGATCTTTAGGATGTGGATAACATTGGATAAATATTGAAATGTAGTGAGACTTCATGGGGACAATAATGCCAGGGCCTTTAGGAAAGACAGTGGTAAGCAACTGACTTTGAGACATGGTTGCTATTATTAGTTCTCTTACTGATTTTCAGTAGCTGTGGGATTTAAATAAGAGCCAGCAGCTCTACATGGAAGGCTTTTAAACATACTGTTTGGGCTGAGGCTTGCCCACACACTTCAGATACTGACTGTCAAAGAAAGCACCCCCACCTGAGCGGGCCAAGGTGGTGAACTTGCCACTTGAACGTTCATTTCCTTGAGCAGGTGTTATCTGCACAGGGACACTACCAGGACAGAATCAGAAAGAACAGAGGAATGGGCGGCTTTGCCCAGGTTCTGTCTGTTCTCCTCCCTGCCCTGAGCATCCACCTGATGCTTTCTTTTGCGTATGAGTGAGGGGATCCTCACTGTCAGCAGTAACTGTGCGTGGAAGCTCAGCCTAGCCTGGCCGGCTAATTCAGAGGAAACAGCCGTGTATGTAGGGTCCCCATTTATGACATGAACTTGATGGCTCCAGAGGCGCACCACGCTTTCCCCTTATGATGGATTTTATTTCTCTCTGGCTCTGCAGAGAGTTAAGCTGTGTGTGCAGAAGCAGTCATCACGCTTCCAGTCCCCTTGCTCCTGCAAGGCAAGTTCACCCTGTCACACCGCCTGCCAGGGACTCCTCCACGTGGACAAGGGAAGGAGCACTAGGTTTCCTAATTCTCATTCAAAAGAAAAGCTTCCTTTTAGATTTCAGTAATGTAAAGCAAAGCGCACAGGGGGATAAACCACCCGGATATGGAGAGCTGGGACCTTCTAAAGTGCTAATGATGATGATAAGGTATTATGCAAAGGAAATGCTGAAATCAATTCAGGGAATCAATTCAGTGTTCTGCCAGCTGTCAGTTGGGCCCCTGTCACCACCGGGAGAGAGACAAGTCCTGAGAGTTCTCCGCGAATGGGAGGGTGCAGATTCAAGCCATCTGCAGGAATAACCAGACAGTAGGCAAAGTTTGAAGGGGGGAGGGGATAAAAACCAAGCAGGCAACCGAATGCCATGTTTACTCCCTCAGAAAGAGGCAAAAATACCAGAACCAATTAAGCTAACAACTGTAGGAACCTACATGCTATCTATTTCTTCAAGATACTAATTCTATAGTTTTATTTAGGGGGCACTGTATTTTGCACGAGTGTGAAAGCATGCTCCCTTCTGGCGGTACTTTTCAGTTTGCTGTGTATAGGTGTGCTTCTGAGCTTAGAGAAAGAACTGGCTATTGCAATTATTAGCGCCCTTATTACAACAACAAACTAATTTGTCCTGAATTAAATAGAAAGCCATTTGCTTTAAACAAATATGAGCAAAATCCCAAGGCATCGAGTAATTCAGACTGTGTAGCTCTCAGCTTTCACCCGCTCACACACTCTCTCTCTCTCTCCCCTCCCACACACACACACACACACACACACACACACACACACACACACACACACACCCTTGGCAATGAAGGAAGCAGTACTCCAGCACAGTTTCCTTTGGTGTCTAACTACTGGTGCTGCTACTGCACCCAGACATTCTAAGTGACACTGTCTGGTAGCATTTCTGCTCCCCAGAGAACATGGACCTTGCTGAGACACCCGAGCTACAGAGAGACATCTCTTCACCAAAAGCATTGCTTTGCAGAGAGGTTGAATCCCAGCCACACTATCCCTGTCACACTGACGTCCTCTCAGCCTGGACTTCAGGGGAGCACTATGTATTACACAGAGATAGTGACTCAAAGTCTCCAAGTAGGAGCTCACCAGTTGACCATACTTGCCTCCTCCTTTTAGCTTGCTCAGGTGTGCCCTTGCCTTGTGATGCAGGTGGATTTCCCACTGGCCAGTCACGCTTCAGCCGCCCCTAAAACAGTCCTTTGTCGCCAGATGCTGGAATTTCCTGCCTGCTGCTCCCACCGCTGGTGAGATCAAACTCTGAGCTACTGAAAGGCAGGTGAAGGGAGGGTAGAAAACACGGAGTGGATTTCTGGATCATTGGTGGCAGAGCTGACAACAGAGCTGTAGCCACAGTACAGGAGCCAAGGAGAAGCCTAAGACATGGACTGGAGTTGTGTAAAACTTGTTTTGTTTTGAATATAACATTACCTACTGCTCCCTCACACTGGCAATACACGGAGCACAGCAGTGGGCGTGGCCAGATCACCTGCTTGCACGCATGCTTTGACACTTCAAGGGGATCTTTGAGGACCTGTGCTTTGGGGGAGAAACTCAGTTCAGTTGTCACTTCTGTGAAGATAAAGGTCTAGTCTTGCTGTAGGTGGCATTGCAGTGGGGTTAGTAGGGAAAGGGAGGCCCCGCTGACTCTACAGGTGGGGAGTAAGACACAGAAGCTGCTCCATGGGATTGTTTCTGAATCAGGGGACATCTGGACACTGAAATAAGGAAGAAATTACAATATTTGGTGCTTTTGAGCTTAGAGTGAGCTCTGGGTCCCCTCATTCTTAGAGCAGGGGTTACTGCAACCCACCCAACAACTGTGGAAAGGCTGTTTCTGCCTCCCTCCCCCATTTAGGAAGGGTTTGATCGTAGTTTCTGGAAGCCTCAGAATATTTCAGTATCATGTAAATTCAGGTAATGATTAAATTTTATCTAATTTATCTTGAGACAGGGTCTCACTATGTAGCTCTGGCTGTCCTGGAACTTTGTATATAGACCAGACTGGCAGCAAATTGCAGAGATCGGCCTGCCTCTGCTTCCCAACTGTTACACTGCTGGGATTAAAGATGTGTGCCACCACACCTGATCTTTGTTTTAATTTCTATTATGTGTGTGTATGTATGTATGCATATGTGTGTATGTATGCATATGTGTGTATGTATGTATATGTGTGTATGTATGCATGTGTGTGTGCATGCATGCATGTGTGTGTGTGTGTGTGTGTGTGTGTGTGTGTGTGTGGTGCAGGGGCCATGGCATGGAGGTCAAAGGACAACTCTCTAGAGTCTTTTCTCTCCTTCTACCATGTGGGTCCTAGATCTTGAGCTCAGGTCGTTAGGCTTGGCAGCAAGTGCTTTCACCCACTGAACTGTCTCATAGCCAGAAGTCAGGTCTTTTTCTGCCACGTGCTGTTGCTTCTCAAAGAAAGGGAAGTAGGCAAGATGTAAGAGGTTTCTTCAAGGAGAGCATCTGCCTCCCTTCTGGTCCATCAGCTGTGGCTGTGTTTCCTGTATCCACCACCTTACTGGGGAAGCATCAGAGGTAAGAGTTTGAAGATGGCAGTGGTCCCCCCCATGTGAAGGGTGAGGAGAGGAAAGTATTAGCTATGGAGACTCATTCAGCAGACCTTTGCTTAGCTGTCTTCCGTAGAGGAAGGGCAGGACACAGTGTGGGCTCCAAGGGGATTCTGTAGTCGCCTCCATGGGCAGCTGAAGGGTTTAGAAGCCACACAGTGATATAGCTAAAATCAGATTACAAGTGATAGAAACCCTCAGAATGAGAAGTAACTCAGCCTGGGCTCTCATGGCTGCTCAAACACATGCCATTCATTGTCAAGACTACACTCAGGGCAGGCTGTGATATGCAGGGTATAACACTTTGGAAGTCAAACCTACAGGGACAATGTCTCTCAGGTTACCAAGAGGGGCTGGCTACAAAGGTGTAAGGGAGACTTAGGAGGTGATTGATTTATTTTATATATTGATTGCACTAGTGGCTGCCTGGGTATATATATCTTTCAAAATATATAGTTGTATCACAAAAGGTGATTTTTAAGCTTATAAATTTAAAAGCTATGATAAAACCTTACTAAAAATTAGATTAATCATGTTGAAAGATTTTTTTTTTGTCCCTGCAACCAGTTATCTCTCTTTCCCCATCACCTTAGGAAGTTTTGCAGACAATGTGATTACAGCTTGTTCACCAGAGGGAACCCATAGGCCTGAACCTGGAAAGTCATGGGAACATGTGTGCTAGGTCCAATGTCTAGCAGACTGCATGGTGCAGAGCCAAGAGTTGCCTAGTAATATACCAGGCCCATGTCTGCTTCAGTTTCCAGAGTGGTGAGAGGGGTTTCCATGCAAGCCATAAGAAGTGTGTACAAAGGAACTGAATTCAGGTCCTCTGCTAGAACAGTATGTGCTCTTAACCCCTGAGCCATATCTCCAGCCTCCCATGCCTCTCTTCATGTGAGTTTCCCTCAAGGTGCAAGATATTCAGGGCTGGCTCAGAGATTTTCTTCCCCTGGATCCTAGCTACAGTTTCCCAGGGCCAAAGCTGGAGATGTGGGTTTGGGGATTGCCTAACCCAGGGCCACACCCAGTTTCCCAGGAGAGTAGGTGCAGAGGTGAGTGGCTTGGATTTGCAAGGAGGGCTTTCCCTGAGGCTCCAGCCAAACCCTTTAGAAGGTCAAGGATTAGAGTAGCAGAGAGTGTCCATCAAGAACCTAGACAGGTTTGGTGAATTTCCTAGGCTCTGGTGTTCGAGAAGAATGAGGGGAAATGTCAAAGGGCCATCTGTGTTGTTTGCAGCTCATCTCCTGTCCATGATGCCTGGGTACCACATCCAACCAGCCAGCATTTCTTGAATGAATGACTGGGTAGCACTCAGCTAGGTGCTCACACAGGGGCTGCCTCATTTGACCCTTATAGCCAGCTTTCTTCCTGGGGCGTGCCTGATGCTCAGAGAAGTGGAACAATTGAGCCAGAGTGTCACAGTTGACAAACACAGTAGCTATTTCGGCAAGAATAAACAAAAGTAGACCTCTTAGGTTTCTCTTGTCACTGGTAGAATTTTAATGACAAACCTGAGCATTTTATATTTGGAAACACAGGAAAAATTGATTTCCTAACGGAATGGTGAAATTTTATGGTCAAACCAATTACATTTAAATGTTCCTCAGGGACGTGAGTGGAACTGTTTTGCATACAGCTTCTGTGACAATACGGCCTTTAATGATGGCACCAGACAGGGGGACAACAGACAGCTTGCTTGGATTTTCTCATCTCTGGGCTTATTTAAATGACTTCATACTTGCTGTAGAATATGCATAATATTTCTGACTCTTATTTTTTCTTCTCCCCTTCCTCTCTCCCTCCCTCCTTTCTCTCTCTCTCTCTCTCTTTCTCTCTCTCTCCCTCTCTCTCATTCTTTTGAGACAGTGTCTTATGTAGCCCACTGGCCTCCCAACTTGCTGTATACTAGAGGATAACCTTGAAATTTTGATCTTCCTGGCCTGCCCTCTCAAGTGCTGGATTTACAGGCATGCAATCACTGGGTGCTGGCTATCCAACCTAGGGTTTCATGCCCACCAGGCAAGCACTTCATCAGCTGAGCTACATCCTGGCTTTATCCTTTCTTTTCCAGTGTCAAACACAAGGTGTGAATTAGACTCAATAGTACATGGAGATTTCCCACTGGATGATCTTTTCTTAAAAGCAGCTGACCCTTTATTAACAAAAAAGTCACAACACTCTAGTTTCTCCTTAGATTGTATAAATTTTGGACCTTTCACAAAAAAGAAAATTCCCCCCACTTATTAATTACAGTGCCAGTCAGTCTCTGCCTTCTTGCAAATCTTGTATTATCATTTGACGTTTTCAACTCTTTTTGTTCCTCCCTATGAAACCGATTTAACTGCATCATGTTGTTTCTCAATATCACCAATCTACTGAAGACTGATATTAAACTATTATCCTCCATAAAATTATGCTTGCATTTCTACAACTCTAACCTTAGATCTGTGACACAGGACAGAAACAGTTGGAGACAGATCTCACTCATTCCAAATCAGCATTGATATTCTTTAAGTTTCTGAGCAATGAATGATGGAGAATCTGGTCTCATAATAAAAGGCAGACACTTAACCTAGTAGTGATGCTGGCTTATGCAGTTATGCAGCCGTTAGCGTGGGAAGGCAGACATTGCTACCTGGGCAGAAGAGGGGTGGGAGGTAGGCAAGCAGCTGCTCAGGCTTTTTATTTCATCAGATGCATGAAAGATACAGAGTCTCAAGTTAGGAGGAGCTGCACACTAATTTGTTAAATCATGAAAATCAAAATAGGGAAAATTTTGTGAGTTTCAGAAAAGGTATCAAAAAGGCTAAAAGTTAAATCAATAAAAATCTAAAAAGCTTAGCAAATAGTTTCTCTCTGGGAATACAAGCCACCAAAGGGAAATAAAGGACTAATTAAAGGCATCGACAGGCAGATTTCTCTGCTCGCTTTGTAAGAAAGGTGATTAGCTGGGGAGCAGGCTAAAGCCCGCCCTCTGACCTCCCAATTTTTCTCTTGGGCCTCTTGACACCTAATTATAAGCTCAGTGTATGTATAGGCACAGTTAGTCTTGAGTCTTCCCAGAGCCTGGGAAGTGTCTTGTCTCTGCTGGAAGGTGCATCAGAGTTGCTGTGTCAATTGATCTGTTGCCCAGAATGAAGGTGTGAATCATAATTGGCAGGCTAGGACAGCAGGAGGCCAGAAAACTCTCACTGAGGTCTGATGGGTTTCCCACACTCAGTTCTAAGAATGGCAGGTTCTTCTTAATGCCGGATAGGCAAGGGCTCATGTTATTTTCCCTTTGTTGATTGTGAGCATTAGCGAGGAGACCCTGTGGGATTACCGCAGAGTAGCCTTTCCAACCCTTTGCCATCCGCTTGCACGGTGGGAGTCCTTTCCTTCTGGGACTTTCCCATGGGCTTTGCAGAGCCGCGCTGCTGTGTTAATTATATTTTCCTTTGGCTGGCAGAATACAAATCAGCTTAGTCATGCTTCTGCATCCTGCAGACACAATGCAGCTGAGAGGGAACTTGGGCTAAGTGCAGACACAAAGAGAAGGCTCCTGGTCCTGATGCCTCACCTTCCCCAGCGGATCTGCCTCATACAAGACAGAGCTACTCTCTGCAGGGTTAAAATAAGAACCATAGTCTCACCAAAACAGCTTTCTCTGCTTGTGTCCTTTCACCCCCAGCCCACCCCCATCCTCCTCAAGTCTCTCCCAAATGGCTGCTGGGGTCCCCAGGCAGAGCCTTGCATACACTCCTCTGATACATAGCACTTGCTGCTTTCTTCCTCTGTGGAGATCTAGGCACTGGCAGTACTTGCCAGCCTGGCAAAGATGTGCTGGCCCCGGAGCTCCGTGCTAATGCTGAGAATCAGAGCCCAGACACACTCTGCTGGCACAACCAACATTCTTGGCACAGCTCACAGTTCTTGCAGAAGTTGTCCGCAGAAGTGCAGGCTCAGCAGTATGAGCTGGCTCTTTAGGACACGGGATAGCCTTTCTCTCCAACTTTCCTGGTGTTCACTCATTTCACAAAAGTGCCCTCTGCATCTGTAGTCTTGCTAGGGATGTGCAGCAAATCCTGATCTGGGCTTGAGGCTCATTTTCTCCAGGACTTAATCCTTGTGTGTGTGGTTGTTTGAATACTAGTCACAATGCTGAGCTTAAAGCTCATGATTTTTTTAAATTAAAAATTTTACTTTATGTAAATTGGTGTTTTGCCTGTTGTATGCCTGTATGAGGGTGTTGGGTCCCCTGGTACTAGAGTTGAAGACAGTTAGGACTTGCCTTGTGGGTGCTGGGAACTGAGCGTGGATCCTCGGGAAGAGCAGCCAGTGTTTTTAACCACTAAGCCACCTCTGTTTCTTAATCTGGATACCCTGGTCTCCCTTGCAGTTCTTCTTCAGAGAACCTGGGACATCTCACAGACACAGATCATCTGACCTGGGATCTTCCTTTTCCCAACCATACCTGATCCTAAGTTAGGGCAGCATGACCAAACCAGAATTTCTGCTTAATAAGAACACTGACCCTGGTAACGGCACACCATTCTTTAGAGTGGGAATATGCAATGACTTCAGAAAGTTATTGGAACTTCTACGATGGGACTCATTGCTATAAAAAGTTCATACATCCCAAGAAACACTGGTTACATTGCAGATGAAGACTGAGCAATCCCTTTTCATGGGTAGAGAAGACTTATATCAGGGAATGTTCTAGAGCAGAAACCAGGCCTTACACACTATCTAGTCTCAAGAATAGAATCAGATTCTTGGGGGGAAACTTTCCCCACTTGCAGAGTAAAGGGTTTAGCTATCATGGCCTCACAGATCTTTGCCTGTTTCCCACTGTGTGTGACTTCATCAAGAACAACCATTCCTTATCCTATGTCACAGACTAGAAAATTAGGTAAGCATGTTTGTTTGTTTGTTTTCACAAAGCCTGAGGCTTGACTTCACTTCATGGTATCTCTTTAGGTTACAGGTAAATAGTTTTTGTTTATGCTGATATGTTTACATCTGTATCTATATAAATCACTTTCTCCCAATCTGCTGAACTCAGAGATACTGTTGATTTGAATTTCTGGAATGAAGTTTGAAATTCTTCCTGGTAAGAGATGCTCTTTATGAGGTAGTGTGATGTGGGATGTCTATATGTGTTGCTTTTATTGGTTAATAAATAAAGCTGCTTTGGTCAATGGCTTAGCAGAGTAAAGCCATGTGGGGAAAAATTCAAACAGACATAGAGAGTGAAAGTAGGCAGTGTCAAGGAGATGCCATGTAACAACTACCAAAAGAGAAAGATGCCAGAACCTGCTGGGTAAGCCACAGCCTCGTGGTGATACATAGATTAATAGAAATGGTTAATTTAAGATGTAAGAGTTAGTTACAAAGAATCTTAAGCTAATAGGCCAAACAGTGCTGTAATTAATATAGTTTCTGTATGATTATTTGGGTCTGGGCAGCTGGGAAATGAATTGCAGTTTCTGGTTACATCAGTGTGTGTGAGGTGGTGTGAGTGAGGTGGTGTGAATGAGTGAGGTGGTGTGAATGAGTGAGGTGGTGTGAATGAGTGAGGTGGTGTGAGTGAGGTGGTGTGTGTGAGTGAGGTGGTGTG
>JAQHUG010000207.1:3159307-3220857 GCA_028555095.1 Dicrostonyx torquatus | reverse complement strand
CCCCCCCTTTTTTTAAATCAAATAATTGCATAAAGAAAACGAGGACTGAGTGTCGACTTTGGAAAATGGATTTTGTTCTCCTATCTCTGACCTTTGCAAAGGAATCAAAGTCAAAGGAACTTCTCCAAGACAAAAAATGTTTTGCAGACTTATTCTCTTTCTTGACAGCATAGAGAAATACTTTAGCTTTAGAATTTGCACAGCACAGAGCAAGTAATAAACTTGGTCTTTTGTGTGGCTGTCTGTCTTTTCTACTTTGTTGACATTTTGGTCCTGACTTCTGAAGACAGGGTGCAAACCTTAGTTCAGGGTCTAAAGAAGATCAGCAAGTATTTTATCTCCATTGGAAATATTTTTTCTTTTTCTCTATTAAAAAATAATTTTAAACTTTGTTTTATCCCTTGAGATACTAAAGTTAGATATATCAAAATATTATATTATTCAGTAATTCTAATTTGATTGTTAATTAAGAGTCCCTTGGGGCTTGGGAGATGGTTCAATGAGCAAAGCACTTGGCTCACACTTCTGAGGACTGGAGTTCAGATCCCAAGAACCTTGGTTAAGCTGGGCAGGTGTGGTGGCCCCCTAAAAATTCAGCATGCAGGAAGCAGAGGCAGGCAATTCCCAGGACAAACTGCCTAGCTTAGTCAGAGGTGCAGCAGAGAACTCACCTCAGCAAATGAAGTAGATTGCTGTCATGTGTCACGGTAGATGTCTATCTATACCTGCACACCCACACACGTGAACACTCATACATGTTAAGTATGCATTCCACATACACACATGCAAAACAAAAGAGAATTACCTGGGAGACACACACCTGGATGTACCTAAGAGTGCTTCCAGAGAAGTTTAACTGAGGAGGGAGGTCACCCCCATGTAGGTGACTATGTTTTGTGGGCTGGGTCCTAGACTGATTTGAATAAAAAAGGGTTGGTGGGGGAGGAGTGTGAACTTGGCATCAGTGTTCCTCTCTTTGCTTCCTGGCCACAGCTCAGTGTGACCAATTGTCTCACACTCTCAATGCCATGCCTTCCCTTAAGGGTTACTGTGTCCCCTCAGACTAGGAGCCAACAAAACAAAAAACCAAAAACCCCTTTGTTCCTTAAGCTGCTTCTGTCAGACGTTTTGTTTCAGCTCCAGTCAAATGACTGAGACAGAGTACAGTTGTCATTTTAACATGTCCTATGTAAATGTGGGGTCTGTGGAGAAACATGACGTGGTCTTATCAATGCTGGAGAAAACGTTTTGCATTCATATCCCACATGGAACACAGAAAATAATCCTGATCCTACCACACGCTATAATACAACAATTTATATTAGCACCATCAGGTTTTCTGTTATTAAAGAACACATCTTTAAAAATGATGAGTTTTTTTATTAAAGGGAGAAATGTCTGAAAAAAGTGACCTGCTTAAAAGTATCTACATGACATTTCTGGGGACACTCTTGTAGATATTGCTGGGAGGACAGCTATTCTCCTGCCTTGGTCTTTGTGTGCCTCATCCTTCAGAGAGGCAGAGACCAAGCTGGGCACGCAGACAGCCAACACCAAGAGAAGCTGGGCTGGACCATTGCTCTAGGAGTCACCTGAGGAAGACATCACCCTGACTGGATATGTTGGGGCCAACAGTGTTTGTTGAGAACAAAATTCTGTTCTCTCGAGTTTGTCATCTCACTTCTTAAACACAGAGGAAAAGAACGTGTGGAAGTGTGGCAAGTCTCTCATCCTCCTCTTTGCAGGAAAGACATAATTCTTTCCACCATGACAGTCCCACAGCCCTTTAAACACAGCTCTGTCTGTACTGACGGTGCCACTGTAACCTTCCTAGGGGCTCAAGTGCAAATGACATTTTTGAAAATGCTGAACTTTTAGGGTCTTACAAGGATGCCCGGCCTCGTTATCCTGTACCTTTAGGATGTGGGGTCATCAGAGGGTGAGGGTGGCACGTCTCGAGAGGGAGCCTACCACTGAAGGTCTACTGTACTCAAAACTCATTATCCACAGTTATCCTCCCAATCTTGCTCTCTTCTTTCTCCCTTCCTCTGTAGTTTTGTGTACAAAGATATTTTAATCTGATTGTATTGAAAAGTAAAAATGAAATAAGCAGAAAATAAAAATAACAGTCAGCTTCAAGCATATAGTGACCATATAAGAAATGTTTGCTAAATTTAATTGAATTGTGGCTATGAGTTACGTCTAGAAGCCTTAAAAGCCTTTTGGGAAGGTTTTGTACCTCAGATGACCCGGAAAAGGTGACTTTCTGGTAGAATTCTAAGGTGACATAATGATGCCCTCACAGAATGTGCAAAAACAAGTGACTTATTGGTGTGGTTTCTTTCCCATAATTTATTCCAAGACAACTACATTATTGCTCAGAGGATATGTGAATATTTGTTAAAAGTAGCAGCTTTGGAATTACAGTGACTATAAAGGTAAGCCCGGAAAGAGTGGCTACAGATGCAGAGGCTGCTGGAACCTTTGGTTAAGCAAAGAGCTGCATGTGGAGGTCCAAGAGGAGTGGACAACGATTTTTATTATTGATTTTTACCCTTTTCTCAAGAATGGCTCTTCAAACTTAGCTTCTTTATGTTTTTATTTTCTTCTCAGAAAATATGGTTGGAATATTACTTAGTAATAAAGAGAAATGAGCTTGATTAACCCATGGAAAGGCAGACGGAGACTCAAACACATGCTGCTGATACAAGCAGCCAAACTGGAAAGGCTGCACACTGAGCCCAGCTACACAAGGTCCTGGAAGGCACAACACCACGGAGATAGGGAAGTGATGGCTACTGGCCAGGAAAAGGACAAGGAGGGATGAGTATGCAGGACATGGAGGGTTTGTGGATATCTGTCACTTGACATTTCTTTAAACTCACAGAATGAGCAACATTGTGAATTAGAAAAGGGCTGGCAGGATGGCTCAGAGGGTAAAGGCACTTGCCACCTCGTCTGATGTCCTGAGTTCAATCCCAGGACCTATATGGTAGAAGGATAGAATAAATTTCTGAAAATTGTCTTCTGACCTCTACACAGGAGCAGTGGTACACACACACACACACACACACACACACACACACACACACACACGCACAAAACAAATAAGTAAATAAATAACGTGTTTAAAATGTACAAAATGTGTAGCAAATGCTAAATGCCAACATTAACTATGATATGGTAAGATATCACTAACAGGCAAACTATATATGCCTGGGGACTCACGGCGGGGAGGGGCAAATGGGAACTCTTGCATTTTCTACTTAATTTTTTTTCCTCAAAACTGAAATACATCAGAATGATAAAGCCAGTTAATTAATACATTAAAAAATTAAGAATTCAAACTACTAAGCCCCATGATAGTAAATCATTTGCAAAATTGAGTTGATTTGTTATTAATTGTATATCAGTTGCTTTTAATTAATCAATGTAATGAATTACATTTTCAAGTAAATAAAATATCATATATTTTATATATTGATTCATATGATCAGTGTCAAGAAACATCCATAAAACTTATGACATTTTAAAAAGTACTAATGAGGCACACACAACTCAGCTTATGCTTAGGTGCTGAGCCTATTATTATGAGACATCTCTTTCCTCCCTACTTCTTGTTTCTGTAATAGTTAGCATTGTGAAGTCAGGAACTCTAGTGTTCAGAGTCCTGGCTACACTCTGCCAGGGTTCCAGATAGTCTGGAGCCTTCTAGTCACTGAAGATGATGAAGACACTGCCATCAACAGGGAAAGGTGGAAGGAAGGGAGACTGCTATTAGAAACTGCCATGGCTTTGTTTATGCTTCCAAGGTCTTTCATCTTTCAGAAGCCAGCAAACAATACACACGAGCAAGCATGGAAAGACCTAGCCTGGCTCCATCATTTATTAGTCTCGTAGCTCAGCACCTGTTACTTGAAGCTCTACCAGTCTCTTGGCTCACACATCCAGTGTGACAGTTTCATGGTGCAGGACAATTCTGTATTCTGTCAATCATGTTTTAAATAAATGCTGATTGGCCAGGCAGGTAGTATAGGCGGGAAAACCAGACAGGAAGTAGAGGTGAGAACAGGAGAATTCGGGAAGCAGGAAGCTTCCCTGGCATTCCTACGCAGACCACCAAACAGGCAACATGTGAGCTGCCTGGCTGAGAAAAGGTACTGGCCATGTGGCTAACATAGATAAGAACAATGGGTTAATATAAGTTACAAGAGCTAGTAAGAAGACTGAGCTAATGGGCCAATCAGTTTATAATCTTATGGAGACCTCTGTGTGATTTTCTTTGGGTCTTGCTGGCTGTGGGACAGAAACCCCAACAAGCAGGCCCCTCATGTTACAGTTTCAAGTGTCAGTTTGTCACAATCTGGAATCACTGGGAAGAGACTCAGTGAAAGGTTGGCTTGTGGGCATGTCTATGTGAGACTGTCCTGATTATGTTAGTTAAGATGGGAAGGCCTACCCATCGTGGGCGGCAGCCCACATTGAGTTTTTTTAATGGCTACATGTCAAAGCAGGAAAACAATCTTCCTTAGACCCTGGAGTCTATCTTATTTCTGGAGCCCAGAGGTGTCATATTCAGAATCTAATGGTCATGCAAACATTTGCTACAAATGCTGCTTTTTTTTTTTCATACAAGAATGGCAAGATTGTTCATACAGTACGGGGTTTTAAGAGCGGGATAACACCTATTAGCAAACATTTACTTTATGCTTGCTCTACTCTTCCTTTGATCTATTGTAGAAAAGCCAGCGGGGTCACGAGCCCTTTCAGACATGGATGGCTATGACACTGTTGAAGGACATCCTTGGCATCAACCTGCCTGTCAGAATCTGATTCTTCTCCCTTCCTCTGCTTTGCTGCAGGATTTCAAGGAGGACTGTTCCCATGAAGGGTGATGTGAATTCTGATTGCTCTACATCGTTACCTTTGAGGGTCCCCAGGTCTAAATTCTAGGCTATTAGCAACGTTACGCAAAGGCTCCTTATGGAGTCTGTTCCCCAAATATGCCATGTTCCTTCACTGGACCGTAAGATGTAGTAGAGCGAGTGAAAGCTCCAGTTTGTGTTCTAGGAGACAACGTGAGATGACAAGGTAGGAGGTCAGGTTCCCTCCCTGGGGGCACTGGCTGGATGTGTCACTCTACTTAATATGGAAACAACAGCTCTCCTTTTACCTCCACAGGTATCATATGGAAGACTAGCTATGGAGGAGCATCCTAAAGTGAAACTACGTTATGTAACGTGCCATCACATGTAGGTTGACAGCAGTTAGAAACAATGTAGCCAGCCCCTGGGATACACAGTTCTTATGTTCTGTATCGTCATGCCAAGACAGAATTGGGACTGTTAGATATTGTTCTTAAAGGAAACACAAAATTAGGCTCCCGGAAGCGCCTAGTTATAACGATTCATCAAGTAATTGTTCAAGAGCTCTGTTTTGTGTTTGCTTCTGTCTCATAGCACCTGTTTTAACCTGCATTACTGACTTACTGACATCGAGTTCACAGCCAACAGCGCTATAGTTCGTGGTGGAATAAAGCTTAGCTAAAATATACATATCTTCTCTAGCATGTCACACCCTCCTTGTGCTCGGGAACAGGAGACAGCATTTTAATACTCCACTTAGAGACATTTTGAAAGGCAAAGTCACTATTAAAAAGCACAAAAATGCAAAAAGCGTGACCTTATGCCAATCATAAAAATTACAGTTTACTATATCAGAAATGAAACAAGGCAGAGCATAGCCTGTGACCTCGGAGGGGAATATACACACTGATGACACTTTCTGCATTGCAAAGGCACCACAGGTACTGTTCCTAGTTTACCAAGAACTTTTACTATGCAGGCTAATTCACAATTATTCAGGATAAGAAATCCTGAATAATAATGGCCAACTTCATGACTATAAAAATATGCCAACATTTTCCATGTTTTGGAACATTTTTGGGAGATGCAATATGTGAAATTTTGGTTTCAAAATGCTTATTTATTTCAAAATAATTAAGTAGTTAAGTATGTGCCCTGTGTCAAAGGCGGGTGGGCTGAAGTGCTGGGACAGCGACGATTGCCCTGCTATTGATGTCATTAAAATAGAATTGCTTTAAGACTAAATGATTTATTTGTATGCTTTTGTTAGTGAAACAAAATTTCAAATTTGAAAAGCAAGGGGGAGAGATGATAGTATTAATGTGTTCTTCATCAAAAGTTTCCTAATTTTTCTACTGGTCACTTGTTGATGTGAGTGACCAGTCCTGGGGCCAGAGCTGCCTTTAGTTATGTAAGTTAAGGTTCCCTGCTGGTAGTGAGGCTCATGCAGGGGCTAGTTCAGTCCTGCAATAGTAAGCCAGTTTCTCACCGCTCCCTCTGGCCTCACTCCCCTGTGCCGGACGCTGATATAGAACCAGCTTTGCTTAGAAAGAACAAAGAAAGATGAAGACCCCCAGCAGCCATGCAACCTTTTCAGCTATCTCTCTTTAGGTCTGCAGGAACCAGGAAGTCCTGGCATGCCCCATGGCTTGCTACCAACCTCAAAATCCCATCAAGACAATTGATTACTGAAAGAATTAATGACCATTCTAGTATCTACCTGACTATAACTAAATTTAGACCCTGTGAAACGCCATCTAAGCAATTGTGTCTATGACTCCTGACAAGACAGAGTTCGTGTGAAAGCCCTTTGTTTTCAACCTGCTGGCTTGTTGCCAAAAAAGCTTTTTCTTCTCCCATCACTCTGACTCCCAGGTTACTGACTTCATCAGGTACCAGGGGACCCAGATCTTTCAAGCTGCAATACAGCCCAGGGGGTGTTCAATATTTGCTATGGGCCTGGCCCCACTCCAAACCCGCCACATCCAGTGCCAGGTTTCGTCTTCACAACAAAGCTAGGATAGTGGTGTGATTACATTCACAGTTAAGAAACTGGAACTCGGGTACAGAAAAGCCTGCTTAGGCACCCTCAGCAAATGTGATAGGTGGACTTCTGGCACGATGTCTGTTAGGCCCTGATACTCTAAGTATTAATTTTACTTGTCAAAGCTACATCTGGGTGACAAGCAAAAATTATTACAATAGAGTGTTATGTTGGCAACAATATTGAGACACTGGGTACACAAACATGGTGAAGTGGTTCAAACTTAGTGGACCATGTTTTCCTCAGCTGTAGGACAGTAACATGCCCATCAATTATTTCTCTGTGTCTCTTATAATTCTATGAGGTAATCATAATGAAGTATAATCATAATAAAGAATAAATGTGTAAGAGTGGAAATTAATGCAAGTAAAAAAATAAACAGTCAACTTTCAAGATAAAGCACTGGGGATATTCTTCTAAACCAAAGATTTCCTTCAACCCCAACAAGACATGAAGAGAGCATCATCTTTTCTTTATTTCCTCTCATTTTTCATAATTTCTTAATTCTTTTTACAATTTTCTCTCACCCACTTTAATGGTATTCCTTGCTTATCACTTAAAACATATTTCCCATCAGTGTTTAACTGCTGACTCTGTCATTATAATAAAACCCAAAGGCAACTGACCAGAAATTTCAATTAGCTGTTCGTCGAGTGTTCATTTATCAATATGCTGCCTCCCTTGTTTAGGAGGTGGAGATGAATTACCAGAAGTTAGTCCCCATCAGGGTCTCACTTTGAATATAGTATCAGGCAATTCCGCTGCCACATTCTTTCTATCTCCATTTAAAGAAATATATTAGTCTTTCTCTCCAATAACAATTTGAAAAGAAGAACAGAGTCGTCAGCTGTAATGATAGCTGATCCTGTGTATTTCTCAGTCTGCACTGGCTGAGGCAGGAAATAGAGCAGTGAACAGTGGCAACTCTGGCTTACTCTTCTGGATGCTTCTTTTTGTCCCTTATTTGTGTTAGTGTCTCAGGCATCACCCCGAAGACACCTGCTGGGTGCTCTCCCATGGATAAAGGACTCTTAAGGACGCCTCCATCACCACCACGACACCTCCTGTAGTTCAAACTCCAATTTCTCTTATCTCAACTCAGCACCTGCCATGTGACCAGTTTCTGTATTCATCTTGGCCTTCCACCTGCCTGACCCTTCTCTAGTTAAAATGGCACAGGCAGTTGGCATGCCCTTTCTAATACATAAATCAGATCATATTGCACACATGCTCAGACCTTCTACATGGTCTACATCAGGACAATCCGGCTTCTTCTGACTCTCCCACTCCTCCGTTTCCTTCCACTTTGCCCATTGATGTTGGGTTTTCCTTCACCCTTGGACAAGCCAGACTTACCTTCGCCTCACATAGATTTTTCAATTGCCCTCAGTCTTCATGTAAGGCCACAAATCTCTGTCTCTCCCATTTGAACTTCACTGCCTCAAAGAGGGCTTTTCTGGTCATCTTTGTGCATGCCCCCTCTCTCTCTCTGTTACCACCTTCCTTATTTTCTTTCTTCTTAGCACTTACAGCTAGCTAACACTTCTATTCCACAATTCTCTTCTCTTTCTTTGTCTACACTCATTTGAAAACACACAGCTTAAAGGCAGAGGCTTTCATGTTTTATTCATCGCCTGCCCATCACCTGGCACCCATAAATGTAATGTACAGTGTATCACTAAAACTGTCACGTGCTTTCTGAGCTTGCTCAGAGGCTGGATTGGGAAGTAGGATTTTCCCCACCCCATTTCAGACCCAAGCATGTTTGTTTCAAATTATCCTGCTTTTTCTTGGGATAGGTTGCCCCTACACTAGTCCTGCGACAAGAAGAGAACAGCAAAAAGTTCAGGTTGAGTTCACTGGTTTTGCATGGGGTAGTGGTGTGTACAGTGTAAAATACTTGCTTATGTTTTTAAAACCAAGGCTACAGGGAATCATGGGTAAGCATGGACAGAAACATCCTGGATTTCTTAAGTGCTTGATTTTTAAATTAAGTTTTGGTTGTTGGATGCTCATAAACTTTTATGGCTGCCATTTTTTTTGTGACACTTACATTCAGCTATGTGACCCCAGGCGAGGTTGTGACTCATTGCTTAAGAAGCTGGGCTTTTGTGCATCAAGTCTTTATGACTTAGCTGAATCTAAAAGAAGTAGAACAACCATCAGTCAGTCCACAAAATATGAGAGAGAGCTAATATGAATTACTTTGAGCCAGAGTTTTGGGTAAGTTATATAGAAGAGACTAGTAAAAGCTTTCTCCTCTTCCTGTTCTCCAGTGTGGTGGTTTGAGTGAGAATGACCCCCATAGGCTCATATGTTTGAATGCTTGGTTGTTTCCAGTTAGTGGAACTGTCTGGGAAGGATTAGGAGGTGTGGCCTTGTTGAAGAGGTGTGGCTTTGTTGGAGGAGGTGTGCTACTGGGTGTGAGCATTTGAAGTTTCAAAAGCCATACTTGGCCCAGTCTCACTCTCTTTCCTGTATCTTGGCCTGCTGATTAGAATGTAAGCTCTCAGCTATTTCTCCAGCACCTCCATGCCTGCCTGCCTATCTGTCTCCACACTCCCAGCCATGATGGTCATGAACTAAGCCTCTGAAACTGTAAGCAAGTCCCCAGTTAAATGCTTCCTTTTGTAAGTTGCCTTGATCATAGTGTCTCTTTATAGCAATGGGACACTAAAATACAAGTCCATCCTTCTTTGTCTAAATGATTCTAACTTATCATTCATGTCTCTGTTTATAGATCAGTTTTCTGAGGCTCACATACTGTCTCTTACTTCGGGACTGGGTAGAATGTCTGTCCTAAGTGCTGTCAGAGAACCCTGTCTTATGGTATGAGCTCTGCATGACTGATGTTATTTGCAATCAGAAGTTTCATGATTGCCTCAGAGTTCCTTAGAGCAGCTTTTCCTACTCACACCTACTCAGATCAAAGTGCTAAAATGGTACAAGGGGCTTTGCAAATGGCCCCTGACACCAGAAATGTTCCCAATGCTCTTATACTAGCTGTCAATATGCCTCGTACATTCTAGCCTAAATAATGTCACTTTTACATAACTAACATATATGTACATTCTTGTGATCCAAGGTACAAGAATTCACTTGGTCCTGTTGCCACCTTTACTGTGGAGCACAGGCAGTAAGAGTGCTCCCCCCAGTGCATCACACTGCTTTCTTGGCTCTTAGATTTCACAATAGCATGGTGCTGAGTCTTTTGATCTCTGACTAGACTGCTCTGAAACACCTAGATCATCTTCTCCCAGTCTTGCCACTTGCCCTTCTAAATTGCCTCATCTTTTCTTCTCTTCCAGCTAAAATCTGAGCTTTCCAAAGATAGAAACTGGGAGAGTTGGACACTACTGAAATCTCCAGTTCCTTACACAATGCCTCACACTGGATATGATGAATATATATTTGTTTAATTTCAAAGGATTAGAAATAACTGTTATGTATTATATACATAATATGGGCATAAGCTGTACTGCCTGCTAAATGTTATTTTTTGAAGTTAGGGTATAGGTGTTGTTAGTTTACGCAGAGGAAACAGATAACCAAGATGAGAAGCAGAAGTAGCTCGCTTATGTCACGTAGCTGGCAAATGGAATGTTAAGACCTGAAGTCCAAGTGTGAGGAAACAAAGTCTCTTCTTTATGGCAATCCGTATATGCCAATCAGGGCAGGTTAGGCTGTGCCATAGTAAAAAACAGTCCTGTATTCATCGTGGCTTACAAAACAAAAGTATTTTATTCATGTCATATATTCATCATGAATAAACGGGGTTCTCTTTTCATTGTAGTCATAGGACCTGGGTGTGTTGAACAACCACCATTTGAGGTTTATTAGTCACCTTGCTGGAGTGGTAAGGGAACAGGAAGCTTTAGGGGGTCTTGGATCTGCAATGGAATGTTCTATCGTGGAAGTGGCGCACACTTTTTCAGTTCACAATTCCTTGGCCAGAAATATTCAGTGAGCTGTGTAATGCCTAACACAGCTTTGATCAATGGTTGAAAAATTAAATATGTTATTTTCTGTTATGCCAAAGTTCTGGAAGGAGTGGGAAGCCTGAGAATATGAGGATTTCTTATTGCCAGGGATTGTCACATTTGGAATATGGATTGCAATGGAGCTTACACAACGGTTACCAGGAGACACATTTCCTATCAGAGTGGCTTTGGACAGTAAAGTAGTTAGGTAAATGTCAGAATCTGGGACCAGTATGACTTACAAACTATATAAAATTCAGTTTAGAAGGTCACCTTCTACCTACCCCAGTTCCTGCTGCTGAGAAGCAGTAATTGTCAGTAAAACAAGGGTTACTTAACATGAGTAGTTGGTTTCTCCCCAAGTGTGGCTTCTCAGATGTAAACAGAGAGGCCTCATGGCCCTTTTATAACAGAATAGACCCACTTCATTGTGATTCTATATGAGCCTGAGTCACAACAATGGCACAAAGAGCTCACTTGAAAAATTAATAAAAAAGGCTAATCACTCTCTAAAACAAAAATAAATACTGCCACCCTGAGCACACTGACTGTCTGTTCAATAATAGAATTTGTAATGATGTGATGTTCAATATACTGAATTGAAAATCACACCTGTGATAGAGTCATGCAGCAGATGATATCAAGCATCCCAGAATATAGTTATCATTTCAGATCTCAAACAGATACTGCATTGCTCACTCCTTCACAGCAGCATATTCCCACCAGAATTCGTGGAGTTTCAAAGGCATGCAGGCTTCATCTAGTTCGGATTTTCTTAGTCTAAAAAGCTCCTTAGTCTAGGGGATGAATTTCTACTCGTCTTCTGGAATACTCTCTAGCACACAGACTTCATCATCATCATCTCGTTTGTGAGGAGGCGATCATCCCACTTGTAGAGATGGAATTTCTCCCTTCAAACTTGTACTCCCTGTATCTGCTCCAGCCAGTTGAGGAAGCCCGACCAACTAATTCTGCAGCTTGTCTCCAGTCATAACTCAGTTTGTGTAACTCTTCCTTTTGGTTATGGGTTATTCTCAGAAGACTGACAATCTACTCCAGACACCGCAGACACCATCCTCCTAGTGTCTCTGTGTTAGAATCAGTTGAAGAGTCAGTTGCTGAAGAATGGTGCTCATACCAGCCACCTGAGGTTTTTCTTGACTCTGGGAATCTCTGATCTCCTTTAATGTTTTTTTTTTAATTCTTTCTAAGTGTGGAATAGTTTAATCTCTATCACATTTCACCCCATTATTTGTATCCCATCTTTCATACTTGTCAAGGTATGTTTGAAAGGTTTTTGTCATCCTGAACATTAGATCATTCCTCTCAAGCATGTGTTGCTATTAAACATGGTGTTTGTGTCTTTACTCAAGGTGTTGATAGAACTATTGGAAATGGGGAACACAGAGGACACAGGGCCCTCTCCATCTTCCTTAAGTTCCAAATTACATTTCCTGAGAGACAACTTGCTGCTTAAAACCAGACTCATAAAAATCTAGGACATCATTTAGGTAGTAAATGATAAGAAGTAGATACAACTTGTTCTGGTAGATTTTCTACCTCATGAGACTTCGCTAATTGCTGGGGGTCTGACATCTGACTAAGGACTCAGGATTGCAGGAGCATCCATGCTAAATTTCTGAGACCAAGTTCTCACGTTTGTTCCCACTCCCATTTTGAAGCTCACATTGTCCTTGAGGAGACCTCTCTCTTCTTCTATCCTTCAGGAGGGCCTTCCTCCAGGGCTCAGTGGGAAGCTGCATTATTTATTTGGATCTGTCTCTTTCTCCTTTTATGGGATCACTTACCTATTAGCAGTTGACCTAGTAAAGAAACAACTGAATAGCAGGGGTCTCTAGGGGTTGCGGAGCATTTGAAGCACAAGAGATATCTGTTTGGGAGCCCAGCTCATCTTTTCAGATGTGTATCTATCTGGAAAATGCAAATAGCTTATTTTTCACTGAACTATATGCTATGCTCAAAGGGAAATTTAGAATTACTTCCCCGAGTCCTGCCTGTACTGATGCATAAAGATTACTAGCTTGAAAGGTAGTGAAAAAGCAGGGTCCCCAGCCACCCATATAGCCTTTGTTTCGACACTCTGACTTTTTTGCTTCTAGCAGCAGAATTGTGTTTTCCTGTACCAGCTGTCCTCCTCACGTTCCCACTGTTCCTAAGGGTGCAGGTGTTACCAGGCAGCAGAGCCTAGGCCATGGACCAAACATCATGCTTTTCCTACACCACCTTCCCATGGATTAGCTCTGTCTCTTTAAGCCAGGAGCTCTCAACTGGTGGTGATTTTGCTATCCTGGAGACCTATGGTAGTGTCTGGAGCCCTTCCTGATTATCACAGTCTAAGTGTGCAATTGTATCTAGTGAGTGGGGCTGGTGAGGCTGCAGAGGTCTAGGTGGTGTTGGGAGGAATTTAAAGAGTCTTATAAATACAGCATATAACCAGATGGCGGGCCCACAGCCAGCATCCAACAGTGGTAGTACTTTCATTATTTGTGCTTCAAGCAATATGATGGATAAGCCCTCTCTCAGATGTTACCAAATAATAGTAAAAGGGTAGTTCATTTACTTAACAAATATTCTTTAAGCATTTGTTTAATGTTGGGTTGGGTATTATTGATAAATTATTATTTTTTTAGTGCCCACAATCTTTATCCTTTGGGAACTAACAACTTGGAAGCAGATGTGTGAGTTTTCAATGATGTATTTGAGGAAATTAAGACTCTGAGAGGTTAAATCACAAAGCATTAGCACAAGAGGACCAGATTTTTTTCTACAGGCAGGTCTGCATTCAAGTCTAACCAGCTCTGCCAGATTCTTAGGCCTGCATTCTTTTTAGTTTCTTATTGTCAGATCTCTGACTAAAGCGAAGGAAAGCAGAGCAAGCAAGCAAAAACCCACAACAAAAGACAGAGTTGCAAACCAGGTGAGGATTGCCATCATCTCTGTGTTGATCTTACTGTGTGTCACCACCCACTATGTCACCATCATGTGCTATAGCCAATGCCATTCATTCTGATTCTTTTCTCATGATTATTAGTTGAACAATCATTCATTCAGTATTGCTCCTGTCTTGATAGACAGGGATCTCATTGATCAGTGAGGATGAGAGTCAATTTCTGATAGGCCTACTTCTTATGAGATAGGGCACAATCAGGGTGCCACGCCTTCAAAGCTATTTTCCCACACATCAGGTGACTAACCTCAGTCTCCTGTGTGAGAGAGGATAATAATGACATCTTGTTTCATTGGGTTGTTGTGACATTTACTCATCATGTTCATGTATGCAACATTAGATATGTCACAAAATTTGCCTTCTTGTTTTATAAAATCATAAGAGCTTTCAAATGCAGAAAACTACTAGTAGCTACCAACAAGTACAATGTAGTTAAACCTGTGTTTGACACCATGCCAGCATGTTATTTTTAGGGCACAAGGGATTAAAGGGTAGCTATTTAGTTGTTTGTTCACACTGTACAAAACTCTAAGCTTGGCAGCCAATCCATTGCAGCTCTCATTTTTGTTCCAATTCCACCTTTGCTTTCAGTCACCCTTTCTACTGACCTGGAATAGGTAACCTTTCCTTCGTGGCTTCTACACTGGCCTGGTAGCCTAACTGTCTCACTGAGCAACAGGCCGGACGTGTTCCTGGTTCTAGAGAAGAGTCTTTCCCATTTTCAGGTAGGTTACAGAAACCTCAGTGCTTGTTGGGTTGGTTTACCTTAGCCTTGCATTCCCCATCAGTTCTTGCTGTCTGTCTTTCTCCTCTTCATTTCTATGTTTCCTGTCCCAGAGCAAAACAGCACACTCCTCAAGAATTGTCTTCATGTCCTCCTGCCTGGTTCCAAGTTTGGTTCTGCTACTTGTCATCTAAGTGGCAGTGGGCAGCTACTTTACGTATTTGTGCCTGGTTTTTGTCATCTCTGAAGGGAGATAATATTCTCAACACCTTCCTGGAACTGTGATGAAAGTCAAGGGGGTTAATACAGCTGAAGTGCTTAATATGGAGTCTGTGTAGGTGAGATTCTACAAAAATGTCCATTATCGCTTTCATTACAGGTTCAGTTCAGTTCCTCAAGCTGTGACCTTTCAACCATATTTTAATTAATGCTCTCTGACTGATGTAACCAAGTCTCCATAATGAAACTAATTTTTTTTTTAAATAAGAAGTGTGAGATGTTTTCTCTCTCTCAAGTGAAGGCTCTTTCTTTAGAACCCAGGAAAACTCCAAAAAAGCTTCCAGTGGCGCTGGCCTTTTATTCTCGGCCTACCCAGTAGTTTTGGGAGTCTCAACTCTACTTGTCTTAGTAGACTCGTCTGCCTCCATCTTAGGCTTGAAAACCATGTTATAGTAAAGACAAACTAGGCTCATTCCTGTTTATGATTAAATCTATTTCTCAAAGATTGGGCTATGCCCCTTCTATAACCTTAACTACAAACAGCTCTGGACTGTTCCAGGAAATGACAACCATGCCTTTGTTCCAAAAGGTTCTTATGGTCACCTGTGACTACCTTATGAGCACCTTGCTATCATGCTTTGTTTCAAAACTTGTAATACCAGCTTGCAACCCTACTTTTGCTTCAAAAGATTGCTATGACTATCTTGCTATGACTACTTTATTTTGACTACCTTCTTATGTTTTGTTCCTGTAACCCTGTCTATTTTGCTTGTCAAATTTCCCATTTGGAAACCTCCCACCCCTGAACTATAAAAACCTTGTCTTCCTCACATCTGAAGCTGACCTTTTGAACTCTGCCTTAGGGGGAGGCAGCATGTGCACACAAATAAAAAGGCTTATTTAAATTAATTGATTGCTTTAATTAATTTGGCCATGATGATTTTGGTCAGTGGTCTTTTTTCTCCCATCTTTGGGATTAATAGTAGGTTACCTTGGTAAAGACAGATTAGGTTGTGTTTTCCAGAGAACTTTGCCTAGCTCAAATTGGTTGAGGCCCTGTGTTTGGGGTCTGCATATGTGATTGATAGGCAACCTTCTGACATCACAGGGCCTCAGACTCTACCCACAGGTCACACTATCAGGGCTGTTTTTAGAACATATATTCTATGAGGAACTATAAAGACAGTGTTTGCATATGCAGGCTACTGATCACGTCACCCCTCTTCACTTCTCTGATCACCTCCCCTCACAGCTCAGAACACCCTGTTTCCTTATTTTATGAAAACCCCTAATCTTATCTTGGGAAGGTGCACATGGCTTCAGAGGCTCATTTCCCTCATGTCTGTCTGCCTTGTGAGTGAATTCAGTTTTGAAAAACTTGTGGTGAGGTGGGATTCCCCTCTATATGTTGTGAATACCATTGATTAATAAAGAAACTGTCTAGGGCCTGTGCAGGGAATAGAGCTAGGTGGGGGAAAACTAAAAAGAATGCTGAGAGAAAAAAGGAGGAGTTAGGGAGAAGCCATGGAGCCTCTGGAGACAGATGTGCTGAAACTTTGCTGGTAGGCCATGACCTCGTGGTGATGCACAGATTAATGGAGATGGGTTAAATTAAGATGTAAGAATTAGCCAATAAGAAACTAGAGCTAATGGCCAAGCAGTGATTTAAATAATACAGGTTCTGTGTGATTATTTCAGGGCTAAGCATCCGGGAATTAACTAGCGCCCTCCTTATAACATTGTGGCTTCCCAAATTGGCATACTGTACAGTGGGGAGAGTGGCCTGGTGAAATAGCATACCAGTGCCCACTGGACAGTCTATATGCTACCACTCTGCACTAAAGTGCCCAGAAAAAAGCCATACCTATGTCAAATATTTTAAAGGCTGGTTGGCTGATGAGAACTTTAGCACTGGGGGCAGTTGGAATGTGGCAGATCCAGAGCCAAGCTCTCACCTCCAGCCCTCTTAACTATTCAGTGTCCACCTAACATGTTCATTCAGGTCGAAGTTCCAAATTCTTTTACCATCCTCAAAACTAAGAACATCACCAGATAAAACATACAACAGAAGTTCCCTGCCTTGCTGTGACCCATCATCATGTCTCACCAAAGTGTCTGAAAAGTGCTTTGATTTATGGCATGTCCTATAAAAGCTCACATTATCATTTCCACCTTGGGACATGTTATTTGGGGCAATCTGAGCCATGCTCCCTGGCCATGGTCATGCCTATGTGGCTCAGGATAAGTGATCTTTTATCCCCCTTGAGACATGTGCTGTGCTTCATGCTGACACTGGAATCTACTTCACAACAGACATTCTCACAGGAAAAGAGAAATTTTGTGAACTTCATGTAAAACACTAAAAATATTCATGAGCAATAGCACCTGCCTTTACATCTAGATAACTCCCATTTCTTATATGGAAGGGAAGGACAAGGGTGGTTATAAATGCAGCCACATGTAGGGGATGAGTCCTCTACTTCATGATCTTATAATCTGCAAATGACGTTAGACACGTTTCTTAGGAGTGATTCATAGGGAAGAAGTTAAATTAGTTACTGTGCATAGGCAGAGGCCTTTAACATCCCAAAGAACAAATTTTAAAGAGCGAATCTGGGAGTTGATAATTGCATCTTGTTTTATAATAGGTGCCATATAACGCTAGTTCCATTTCAGGCACTGACTACAATGCCCCCCATGCTAATCACAGCGCACATCACAGGTGTAATTAGCAGCCTCCATGTTTCACATGAGCAATACCCTGAAGAGGATTTTGTAACACTCCAGTAAGCCACTGTCAGCCAACACCTAGGTTTCCTGGTACAAGGATGCCCTGGGTTGACCTCACTGAGAGAGCTCTGTATTAAAAATGCAAATTCACACTTACTACAGCGGAAGACTTGTGTCAGGTGCATTCTTAACAGCACACTCGTACCAGAAGAACCAAAGACTTACCTATAACTTTTCCAAGGAAGAGCGACTTGGGAGAATTGAAGAGCGTGTCAGAGGAGCTGGGCAGATGGTAACTCACGGAGGGATAATGGTCGAGCTGCGGGAAGAGCATGACACACACCGTTAGAATGATGATGTCACTCTTTGAACCCTAGTTTCTGGAAATGATTTCAACAGCACAGCATCTGATGTCCAGCCTGAGGAAATGGAGGCCACCTCTTTGTTTGAGCTGAGTGATCATTTTCATAGCCATCAACCTGTTTGATTCAGTCTCCAGTGATGACCTCTGAGCTAGATGGTGATATTCCTCTATAGTCATGCTTTAGAAAGGATTTCTCACTGAGCCATTTACTCCACTTTTTGACGCAATCTGCTTACAGAGGAATGTTGACCGTCAGAAGCACCCGCTCCCACCCCATGCTGCAGTTCAATATGGCCACATTGCTTTTCACAGGAGACGAAGTTTCTGTCATAGTTATGATCCCTAGAGGTGGCAGCAGCGGCCACCAGTTGCTGTTGGTGAAGGATACATGTCCTCTAGCAGAATTTCTTCCCAAGTGGAAGGGAGAAAAGTTCTCAAAAGTGTCTGTTGGACCAATGCATATTTCTGGTTGTGTTCCCCAAGGGCAAGTGCAAACAATGGGGTTACAGCGGCACAGACCATGACTCATCCCTGTGTTGACATCTTATTCCGGCCTATCTTCTAAAGACAAGTATGATCTTCTTGTGATTCCCCAGCTTGGAACTCGTAGAATTTTCTAGGCTTTTTGGTGACACACTCATTCTTTAGAAGAGAGTTCTATACCAGCGTAGGGTGGTGGGACAGGTGTGGGTCATAAGGAAGCAGGTTGCCCCCATCTCCCCCTCTGCTCCCTCCCAGTGTGGTGTTCCCATGGAAACCCTATGGAGTGTGCGGAGGAAGGAGTCAGGAGGAGCAGCAGTGGGGGCTGCACCACACTATATCCTGGTAAGCCCCATTGACATCTGGCCACTCCGATGAACGATCATTACCACTTGTCTGGATCCTTCCTAGAAGTTCAGAGATCATTAACAGAATTAAGTGTTAGAGTCTACATATCTCCGGAACTTCTGAGAATCTGACCTTCAGGGAAGTGATGCTGTTAAATTTTTGTACGTTGAAAAAAGTGTACTGAAATATACTACTAACAAACATTTATCCTATCCAGAGAAGTTCTGCCTATTTTAAGTCTGCTAAAAAGGCCTTGGGACCCAGCCACCCTGGTTCTGCTAATAAATATCAGTGGCCCGCTTTGGTGCCCTCTGATGGCACTCATGGGTAACTGCAGCACACCTTTGTTAAAATCCGTGTCTGCAAAAACGCCAAGGTTAACTACACCACTCTACTAGTGCAGTTATACTCTGCCTCAAAATATTTTGTGGTTTTAAAAGCCAGGATTTTAAAAATTAATTCTTTTAACTTAGTATACATAGTAGTTGGTTTCCTGGGAGCACTCAATATTCCTTATAATGTAATATATTGTGCTAATGCACTTAAAATGGCTAAAATAATACATATTCATCACAGAAAGATAATAACATACTCTTTCAGAAAAAATGCCACCTTGTGATAATTAATGCTAATTATATTGTTTCATTTGTTTAAAAATTGGGTAGAAACCAACTAAAACTGTTTTATTTGGTGTGTATGGAGGTTTTGCCTGCATGTATGACTGTGTCCCACAGAGACCAGAGGAGCACATCAGATCCTCTAAGGTGGAGTCACAAAGGGTTATGATCTGCCATGTGGGTGCCAGAACTGAATCAGTGAGTTCAAGGCCAGCCTGGACTACAGTGTGAAAGCCTGTCCCAAAGCAAAGCAAAGCAAAGCATATAAAATAAAAACAAAGCAAAGAAATAACAATAAAATGGAACAGAAATCTAAGGGGGGGTGCTAAATCATTCTAACCCATATTGCCTGCTCAGTTAGGAAAGTGTTTTATTACAATTAAAATATAGCAAATGCCAATCTTTAACAGTCACGGGGTTATAGTCACAGGGTTACAGTCACGGGGTTACAGTCACGGGGTTAAGCTGAAAGCCTTTAGTGAAGAAGGGATGCTGGGAGAGAAGGCAAGCCATTTCTCCCACCAGGGGTGAGAATCCCCCTGCCTCACACTCTTGCTCTCTCACCCTCCTGTGTGCTTCGTGGCTGAGAAGGACGCTGTAGGTAGACGGGTTGGTAGGAATTGTGAGGAGGAGGAGTTGCTGTGAGCAGGACAGAAAGGGGACAAACAGCTCCCAGAAGGAAAGTCTGTCTGTCACAAGGCCCTGGTGTCTGGAGATAGGATAGAGAGCTTCTCAGTGGCAAAGTGTCGTCAGATTCCCATGGCCAGGGCAGGCTAGCAGAGACCAATGTGGAATAACCTCAGAACAGACATGTGGTGGGCAGAATGGTGACCCCAGGGCCGTCCCCTGTCTAGTTCTGCTGACCTGAACACAGCAAGAGGAACTCTGAAGATGTGGGAAAGAGGTGGGGAGATTATTTTGAACTATCCATACAGACCCCGTGGAATCGCTAAAGCAAGCAGCAGGAGTGATGTAGGGAAGGGCTGAGAAATGTAGGCAGCTTCTGGAAGCTGAACAAGGGGGAAGGAACGGGTTCTCCTGTCAGACATGGGAAGAAATTGCCACTGTGGCCTTCAGAAGGAACACAAGAACAGCACCCATCAGATGTAACATCAGATGTAAGGATGCAGTCAGAAGGCAGCGTCTTTGAGCCCTTGGCTTCAGCCATTCGCACTGATGCCAGACTACCTATAGACCGCAAGAAAAGTGATCTCTGTGGCCTTAAGTCTCTAAATTTGCGCTCTTACGTATGTTGTTACAGTGTAGTAGGAAGTAGATACAAGAGCAGGAAGGACTCTGTGCAACCCGAAACCGGATGAAACGTTCTCTTCCCCAAGCAGTGTATCTAGTAACAACTCTGTCCCAGATAGCGTACTCCCAGGTCCCGGTGGAGATCCTAAGTTTTACCTCTAGCACCCAGCATTGGAAACCTTCCTATCTGTACTCCCTGGGACATGATTTTCAGTTTTGGGGTGCCTATATCTTTAACTCTCCCTTTAGCATAGTCTTTTTTTTTTTTATGTTTACACCCTATGTTTAGCAGGCCTCGTGGGCTCTGTCTCTCCTTTGGACTCACTCAGACTGCTGTGTCTTTATTTGACAAGGTGTGATAAATCTGGTTTTGTCTGGGAGAAAACCTGGGTCTAGAGGTCTTTGCTGGGGATGGGGTGCTGTGGCACTAACAGAAAACAAACAAACAAACAACAACAGCAGTTGTTGAACAATTTTGGTGAATGAGACTTTGTGCTAGGCTCTTTATATATGATTTTATTTAATATGAAATAAAAATATTTACTTCCCTGGCATTGTTTTTAGAAGTCTAGTGTTGCTAAGAGGGGTGGGACTGACCTTCTTGGTCTCCTAATGATTACAGAGACAGCCTGACCAGCCGCAGGCACTGTCTTAGATAGGGTTTCTAGTGCCGTGGCAAAACAGCATGAGCTTGGAGAGGAGAGGAGGCAGTCATAGCAGGAACCTGGAAGCAGGAGCTGCTGCAGAGGCCTGGGGGAATGCTGCTTAATGACTTGCTCCTTGTGGCTTGCTCCTCCTCCTTCCTTGTAGCACGGATACCATCAGCTCAGGGATGGCACTGCCCACAGTGAGTTGGCCCCTCCCACATCAATCAAATATCCCCCAGGCTTGCATACAGATCAGTCTGTTGGAGAAATTTCTTCAGTTGAGGCTCCCTTTTCCCAAATGGCTATAGCCTGTGTCACGTTGACATAAAACTGGCTAGCATAGGTCCAGTCTTCTCAACGGCCTGCCTTGCCCTGTCAGTGGAAATGGACTCAGTGTCACATCACCTGCATTTTAAATATTTACATTCAAAAGAGAATATGCCTCAAACCAGATAAGGCCAGATAAAGGTAAACCTGAAAAGCCTGAGGAAATGATGTATCTTTGTGCTGGAAGTGCCAGGTGGCCACCTCTTCTCAAATGAACCCTGGTGCATCGGCCACGGTTAAGTGTAATAATTTCAAGGTAATTTCTTTGAGTCCAAGTGAGCTATTTTGCTGAACATTAAGCTGGTGGTCATTTTCCTGGCAGTTAAGAGGCGATAAGAGATTGTGTAATAGAGTCTCATTAAAATTAAAGACTGTGACTCCATGTGCCCCAGGACAACCTTAAGGGGACACTAATTTGTTCAACATTTACCATTAAGCCACTGAAAGCATACTGATGCTGGCCCGGCCTCATGTTCTACACGGGGATGAAAAGCTTTAATGTCCTTGCAGGTATCAGTGTCGAGTTTCAGTTCCTTTCCATTTTTAAGCCACAGTTTGCATTGGCAGAATTTGAAGGGAATTCATCAGCCTGTTTGTGTTTGGGGGCTGGAGCAGAGAAGCTGGGGTAGGCACAGAGGAAATATGCAGATATCATGGACTATTCCTAGCAGTGTGTGTGGGGGACCAGGTATTCTCTCCTGAGATGCGAGGGCACAATTCTGCTGCAGACCTGCCTCTGCCCCAAGGAAGTGTTAATAAAGTCTGAGATTTCTTATCCCTCTCCTGATGCCTAATTTTAAGTGATACTTAGAATTAAATCAGAGATGTTGACTGCAGAACATATTCCTCTCATTCACTTTCTTATTTAGTTGAGACAGAATCTATCTTATCTCGGGTTGACCTTGAACTCCTTTCACGGTCTTTTGTGTGGTGCCTACTTTATGGTAGTGCTGGGTGTTAAATCCGTGTGTGCTGGGCAAACACTCCACCAACTGAGCGACATCCCCAGCCCAGAACATACCACTTTGATGAATACTTTTGATTTTAAGTTGAACCTAAATACTGAACATAGGGGTGTGGAGGCCCAAAAAATGTGAGCCTATTCCACCTTGTCTGAAGGTCAGAGAATCTGTGCTTGCTCAAAGTTGTTGACAACAACTGTGGCTACACACCCTGACCTAAGGAACTTGATGTTTTGGACCTTAAGATGGCCCTTGGAGATAGATCCACTCCACCCTGACCAAAGGTCAGAGAATTCAAGCATACTTCTGCTCCTTCTTTTGAAATAGGAGGTTTGACCTAGGGAGGGGCTGCCTTCAGGATACTTGGTCTAGGGTGGGTTTACTGCCTAAACATCAGAATGCTTTTCTCAAGAACTAATGGCTTGACGTCTTAGTATTGAAGCAAGTAACTGTTCAGGTTGCCCTTTGTATTATGTTAAAGCAGTCTTTTTCCTTCTTTCCCCTTTTGTATTGGGGTATGAAAATGTATGGAAAATTAAACACAGGCAGACTCAGAACTCAGAAGTCAGAATTCAACATTCAGTATTGGCTGAGTTACTATCCTATGCCTCTGTGATTCTTTCTTATCTCGGTTCCTCCTACCTAACGTTTCTAATCCTCACACCTCTACCCTGGTGCATAGGAACCCTCCACGGCTTGGAGCTTGGTAAAAGTCACCCCAAAAAGGTGGTCTGTGACAAATGGCAGCCTATTGGGGGCAAGGACAACTTAGGTAAGAACTCAAAACCAGGTCACATTCTATACATCTGCCCATCCTTTCCAAACCTCAAACTCCTGTGGACTTCAAGGAAGACAGTGTTTGTGGAGTGAAGGACATTCCTTCCCTTCCCATATTAATCCATAGTCTACCAGGGGCTGGCAGATGGAAGCATCCACAGGCCTGGGGACATCCACAAGGGAAAGTAGGGGAGAGCAAAACTTACCACAGTGTCAATACTGAATTCACCTATGACTTTCTGTCACTATGACTCTAGATCCAACCTGTCTTCCTTGATGGAGAAGACACAGGATGGCCACTAATGGGAAGAGAAGAGAGAATGTGGAATTGCTCATGGTTCTACCACCAGCTATGGTGAAATGGCCCTCATTTCTTCACCCCTGGAGCCCATGACTCCTTGAGGCCAAGGAACATCCCCAATTTATCTGATATAGCACACACGCTTATTAAGTGTTGATCCCTGGGTTGAGCAGGCAGAGAAGAGGCAGTCCTCGATGGTGGAGCCCTTGAGATGCCAACAGACCTCCAGACTCTTGTGTCTTTTTCTTTTTCTGTCAATCTCTGATCCATGGGGAATGGGCCTGTGACTTTATGGGTATTCATATAAGCTTTATTAAAAGAATCACTGGCTAAACCATTGTGGGGTGTGTGTGTGTGTGTGTGTGTGTGTGTGTGTGTGTGTGTGTGTGTGTGTGTGAAGCTATGGGTACCCCGATCTTCCTTTAGAATGTTTGTGTTTTGAGAGTGTTAGATGAGCGACTCCACTGAAAGAAGCACTTGTAAACTGTTAAGGACATCAGGTTGGAGTGAGGAAACCTGATCAACCCTGAAGAAAACAACAACAAGAACAAGAGCTGACTCTCCTTCTGGGGCTCTATATCTTCATGCTTTGGGATACTCCTCACTGTCCTGAGAATCTTGGGCTCAACATAATCAGTTTCTGGAACTACATAGCTGACAACTCCATACTCTTCACTATGGGACCAGTATGGAAATTTCTGACCAGCTGTATAGTATGGTCTGGAGGTAGAATTAATGCAAAGTCACATCATCTTCTATCTTGACTTGGTTTGGGCCTAAGCCGCTTTCAAGTCCTGCTGACTTAGAGAAATCCTTATGGAGAAGAAAGGGGATGAGAAGCTCTTTTATCTGTAGCAGAACTTCAGAACAGGTGAGAATCAGCGGAGCCTTTGCCACTGGGTTGGCAGTGAGGGCAGCAGTTTAAATGCATAATAGTGCTTGCCTTATACAGGGGGAATTCACTGAGCACTGCAGGTGGACAAGCCAGGAAAGAATGAATGATCCCAGGGGTCCAGAAGGGAGAGTGGCGTCATTCTAGAGTAGAGTAAAGGGGGACTGTCTCCCCCTTCTCCCTCCTCCTAGTCCCCCACGTGTACCATGCTCTCTCCAATATGCTTCCAGCATGCTGTAAGCTCAGCAAATTCACTAGTGCTTATTCTGAGAATTAGACTGTGGAAGACTTTGGTTTATTAAATGAGGCCAGAGGTGGCCAGGGTCAAAGGAGACAATCCATCTCCTGAAAAGCAGTTTTCCTAAGTCTACACATGCATGTAAGGGTGAAAGCGCATGGCAGTGAGGTGCTTTCTCCAAATCCGGATTGCAGTGTTAGGAGAAGGAAAGTCAGGTAATCAACCGGCGGCTTTGCTTCTAATACCATCCTGTAGCAAAGATGGTCGACAGGACCTTGTCTGTCTGGAGTCGCAGACTTTACACCTTCTTTTTCTCTTTATCATGCTCATCAGGAGGCTCCTGCAAACCAGCTCTTGATGTCCAGTGTGAGGAAGAAGGGACAGCTAGGAAACGGGCTGGGGATATTCCGATCTTTGCATTGAGCATCTGTGTGGTGTCAACAAGTCACAGGGCCTCCTTAGGCTTCAGCTTCCTCATTTGTAACGTGGCCAATCATACTTATTCTCAGGCTCTTTGCCAATGTTGAGCTTCTCTGCATCTCAGCGGTAGTAATTTCCTAGGTCCTGTGAGGGTGTGGAGCAGACTCTTTTGCTGAGACTTAGCTCTGGGTTATTACCTAAATCACAACTTTCCAGGACACTTGCACTGCTAACCAACAGCAGCTAGAGGGTGAGAAGAGGAGTCTACCCCACCCGGGTGTCATTCTGTAACTCAGTTTTCAGACCCAGACTACATCAAGAGGTGTCTGTGCCATATGCTCCCAATGATCTGGGCAAATTTGGTCCCAGAACTTGGGCTTAAGAAAATGCTTCTATCAAAGGCCAGGTTCAATAGAGGGTTTTAAAGCAGGGATGGGCTTTAGGGACATCTAGTTCATCCATCACCTTTTAATGACTGTAAAGGAGGAGATGGTGTTCTGGGGGACATCAGAGATCTGACCAGGTTCCCAGACTGGAAGTGGTCCCATGGGCTCTGGCTCATTACCAAAGTCAGGAGGGACACTCTTTTGCAGCAGGCAGAAAGCTCTGGGGAGGAGACGGCTTTCAGGGGCAGAGCTTTCTTTGCTGTGCACGGCGTGATTTGTCTTTCAGAGATGCCAGGAGGCTTCGTGTATGGCTTGATAAGCAATTTTAGAACAAGAGGTATTCTAAGCGCTCGCTATTCTTGTTAAGGCATCATTATTATGGTAATGCAATCAGTAAAACACATCTGCCTCTTCAGGTCTAGTGTAATTGGATCCTGCTGTAGTGAGGCAATTAAAAGAATTAGCGAGCCCATTAGGTGATTTATATTTGATATAAAAATTTTCTCAAAATGACAAAAAGAAAGAGGTTAGGCTTTATACGTGGCTCTGCTTTCTCTAGTACATTACTCCACCTGCTGGAGAGGCACCACGTATTACTTAAGGCCGCAGGCAATTTCTTAAAAACCAAGAAGACTGTTAAGAATCAACAAATCTTTACATTAAAAAAATAAACATCCATAAATGAAAGAAGAAATTCTTACTTTATAGCTGAGTTTGTAGCACTTACTTAACAGCATCAGTTTCAAAGACCTTTGCACGGATGATCCAAACACTACATAATTTCAATGAATGTAGTCAGAAAAAACTAATGTATACTTTTAGGTTTGTGTCTCTGACTTGCAAATGAAAATTCAGAAGCGATTTACAGGGTTTTAAACAATGATGTCTGTATCAGTGTCTAGTGTATCTAATATTTCCTCCTTAGAATTTCGGTATGGGACTAGTCCATAGTTTGAATATATTTTATATTTAGATTCACTTAGGCAACTATTGACTGAAGTCATCACACATAACAAATACTTTAGAAAGTGATCGACATAAACATTCATGATTTAGTTTCTGTGTCCTCTTTTCTCTGAAGAGCTCAAGCTTGGCAAAACCCGTTTTGATGACTTGGGGATCAAAACAAATGTATGAGGGAAAGGGCACAGAAGAGGAATAAAAAATAGAATTAGGTGGCATAGCTTTTGAAAACTGACACTAGCAGATATACCACTGTGTTATTATATGAAGTGATGGCTCGATCTTCATGGATTACATGAGAAGAATGAGGAACTGTGGACGTGAAAGTCCGCGAGAGACCATGCAGACTCTGGAAGGATAACCGAGGCTTCTTTTTCTCCCAGTCTTTTTTGTATTCTAGTCCCTTTCTGTTGCAGTGATAGAACAGTCTGTCTGAAAGTGACTGAGGGGAGGAAAGGGCTTATTTTAGCTTAAAGGTTGCAGTCCATTTTGAGAGACGTCAGGGCAGGAACTTAGGCAAGAAGTCAAAGCGAAACTCGTGAAGGAGAATGAAGCTTTTTGGCTCACTCTTTGGTTTATGCTTGTTTTCTTGGGTTAAGCTAGTTTTCCTATGCAGGCCACGCTCACCTGCCTGGGAATTGCTCCACCCACAGTGGGCTGGACCTTTTTACAGCAGTCATCAATCGAGACTATCTCCCACAAACATGGGCAAGACCTCTACTGAGACTCCTTCACATGACTTAGGCTGTGTCAAGTGGACAGCTGAAGCTAACTAGCATGCTTTGCCTCTAAATATTTGTTCCAGGCTCCAGGGAGGGGGTTCAGAATGGTGAACTCCTGGAGAATTCTGTCTGGCATCCTTAGTAAGGTTATTGAGACTCGAAGGTAGGATCCTGTCTCAATCTGGTGTCAACAGACAGTTGGTCTCCCATTGTTTGCCCCCTGAGACTGGGACTGGTCTGTGTAGAAGAAGGTGGCAACTTTGTCAAATTGTGAATGCAGCATTCTTGCTAGGACTAATCTAGACACAGAGTTCATTTGAAAATGTGCCCTTCAGATCATTAAATCAGGGCAGTGAGGAGGTTGTTGCATTAGCGTCTGCTATTCACAAGCCAAGGACGTTACACCAGTCAGCATTGCTCCTGTTCCATAGGCCACCCAGAGTGTGGGGGAGTGATTGCCATAGGGTAGCTTGATGCTAGGGTTGCACACTGCTCTTAGGAAAAGGGAGGCCTTGGCATGAGACTCAGTGTGCTTCCTGACACTCTGCCCCACTTAGTCTTTCAACAAACTACATGGAACCATCCTCCATGTGTTACACAGGTTTTCCGCATGAAGTTTTGCTGTCAGTCACCATGTAAACTGTGCTGGGAGTTAAACTGGTGATGCCCATAAGAACATAGTGTTAAGGTGCCTGGATTCTTTTTGGGGAAACACAACTCATGAATTAATGAGGGAAGAGTCAACTCGTGTTTGTCCCAGATAGTGCAAGAGGTCTAGAGAGACATGGAGGAGGTGAGAGCTGAGGAGGAAGGAGAGAGAAGAAAGGGAGCAGGACAGAAGACAGACAGACAGACACACACACAGAGACAGAGAGACAGAGAGATAGAGACAGACACACAGTGGCAGAGACATGGAGAGAGACACACAGAGAGACACAGAGAGATATCCCAGCATGGCTTGGGTTGAAGGGCTATGGAACATTTTTTCAGAGGGACACCAAAAAGGCCTAAATATAAAAATCACTGAGTGATTTGATATTTGAAACTCTGTGTCCCTTCCCTAAACCCTGAAACTCAGAGAGTGCTCCAAGCCAGTGAAGGCATATCTGCACCGCAGATGGTGCCAAGTTTCACACCGAGCAGATTTATCATGGGTCAGACAGACACACCTGTTCTCCATCCTCAGGGTACCACTCGGCTATTTTAGGTCAAGAGAAAGCTGGCAGAATAGAAGTTCCAAGCAGCCATGGAGAAAGGGCATCGCCACGGGAGGCATCAGGTGAGGTACTGTGCCTCTTCTCTCTCTTTGCTTCACTGAGCACGTGACTGTTGCACTCAGCCTGGTTCCCGGGGCACAGACAAGGGCTGGAGACCCATTTCTACTGTGAAATCCGGGTCTCACTACATTGTTCCCCCAAATCACTCCCAGCACAAAGGCTTGGAGTGGCCTCCCTGGCTTGCAAAGTTCTGCACATTGTCACATGAAGATGTGCAGGGAGGGTAGCTTGTCTCAGGGAAGAGGAAGCTTTATATGTGGGGACCCTTTGTCTTTTCCTTTGTCTGGTCTTCATTACATGCAATTTATACTTCAGTAAAATCAAAGAGAACAGTTCAAGCTGACTCAATACTCCAGCACACATTTCTGGTTTCAGGAGTTTCATTGCAAAGGAAAGAAAAACAAAACAAAACAACCAAACAAACAAAAAACAGGGAAGTGGAGAGATAATGTTTTGCTTTATCCTGGGAGAAATTCAACATGCTTGTTCGTCATTAGCGTTAAGATGGAGAATTGCTCTAACAGTGTCCACAAGTAAGAGGCAGGCTGATTGGGAGAGTAAATACTTGCATTCCCTGTGCACTTGACTTCACCCAAATGAATGCCTTTAGTCTTATAATTAGAAAACCATCACACTTGGTCTCCTCCCCCACATTAGGGATTGAACCTGGGTTTCATACTTGCTAGGCAAGTGCTTTCCACCAAGTGAATATTACAGAACCTCTTTAAATTATTGGGACAGAGTCTCACTAAGGTGCTCAAAGTGATTTCTAACATGTAATCTTCTGCCCCAGCCTCTCTAGTAGAGCAACCTGATTACATGCATGTGCCCAGACATAAATTCTCTCTCTCTCTCTCTCTCTCTCTCTCTCTCTCTCTCTCTCTCTCTCTCTTTCTCTCTCTCTCTTCAGTAGCAGTAATGTAAGAGGGGATTGACACTGACTAGCTTTGGGTGGGACTTGTCGCCAATAAAGACTTGTCTAATAATTCTTCTGAGTATATTCTGTGACAAGAGTTTGCAATATATACTGCCATTTTCAAGGAAGAAGTTGCAGAGGTATGTGGTCCTCTAGATTCTTGTAAATAGGGAAGTATATAGGAAAGAGAAACAGCATGTCAAAGATGGGGAACCTGAGGCGTAGAGAGGTTTATGTCCAACCTAAATCTACTAAGCCCATGGAGTCAGTGGTCAATAGTTAGTCTAATATATACTATTGGTAGATATATGGAGCGTGGTGCCAAGTTAGTATGGCGAGGAGGGGATTTTCATGACTCCCATGAGCCCTTCCCTGCAGCCTTAACTTGAGTTTGTTATTCTTAAAGAAACAAAACTGCACTTTCTACCATTAGCATTCCTTTAACCCAGGGAGCTAATGGCTTCCTTAAGCAAATGGTGTTCATTGATCAGCGAGTCTTTGCCAGATGATGATGTTTTAAATACGGTAGGAAAGCTGGAGCGCAGTATGTCTAATCAGGCTCAAGTGAAGGGCTACATGGCTCCAGACCTATGGGTGAAACAGCATTGCTTCATCACTGGCCGGTTTCCTAGGTTTATGGGTTTGTTCAAACTGTGAGGGTGAAATGATCCTCATATGTGGGATATTTAATAAAGCAACCTGGGTGTTCTTACTGTATTGATCTTTTCTTAATGTACTGCCTTCAGTATTTAAATGAGTTTGAGTTTGTTTCTTTAATGGCCTTTCAATAAAGCTTAAGTTGACCTGGTTCTGTTTTCCGATTGCCACACTGTAATGGTAGAGAGAGACTACCAATACAAATGAGCTCATTTGATGTGGTTGAAAAGGTTACATTTCTATTGATTTTAACTGTAATATAGTTAAAGTCCTTGATGTTAAAAAGAAACCAACTCAGCAAACACATTCTTTGTAGCGTGGTGGCCCTATCTGTATTATATTGCTGGTAGGTATTGGCAGCAAGCATGGTATTCAGGATGGAGAATAAGGATGCTCACCACCAGAGAACTGAGAACTGTTCATGCCCTTCAGCTGTTCACATGAGAGGGCAGGAAAGTGTGTCAGGAATAGCAGCTCAGGAGGAGTGGCTTGAAGATTTGGGCCAAATGCCCAGTTATTATGGCCCTAGAAGGTGGCTTCTCTTCTTTGGAAGCACTTGGAATTTTAACACTGTGTTTTGAATATGTTCCAATAAGTGGGATGATGCAGAGTTGGCTGGGATACTTTAGCAGAGGTGGCCAGGAAAGGAAAATAGAAAAAAAATCCAGATAATGTGTGAGTGTGTGTGTGTGTGTGTGTGTGTGTGTGAGAGAGAGAGAGAGAGAGAGAGAGAGACAGAGACAGAGAGAGACAGAGAGGGGGGCATTCATTACTGCTCTCTCCTCCTTTCCTGTCTTTCCTGTGGTGTGTGTGTGTGTGTGAGAGAGAGAGACAGAGAGAGAGAGACAGAGACAGAGACAGAGACAGAGAGAGACAGAGAGGGGGGCATTTATTACTACTCTCTTCTCCTTTCCTATCTTTCCTGTGGGGTGTGTGTGTGTGTGTGTGTGTGTGTGTGTGTGTTCCTCTATTGTTCTCCATTTTTTGAGGCAGGGTCTTTCTCTGGACCGGAGACATGCCAGCTCTGAGATCCATCTCTCTCTGCTCTCTGCCGTACTCTGGGGTCACAGATCTGTGCCATTGTGCATGTCTTCTATTTGAGTGTTGGGGATCCGAACTCAGTTCCTCATACCTGCACAGCAAGTGATTTTCCCTCTGAGCCATCTCCCAGTTCCCATGGCTTCTCTTTTGAATGGCAGTGTCTGCATGTGAATACATGCACTGTGTGCGTTTGCATGCACGCACGTGTACACATAGGCGCATATATGTGTTTAAAACTATGAAAGGAAAGACTGAGGATAATCACTACCATGAGGCTAATAGGTTTGTTCCTGTAATGCCACTGTATGTTCAAACCTACTCCATAAAAGTCACAGGCTATTGTAGACCCTGAATCACATCATGATGCCAGACCCACTGGGTCATGCCCGCAACCCAGCTGTTCAGTTAATATCCAGAGAAAGTCTACTTCCTGACATTCTGTCTGCTCCCTCAGATTCTTGGGAGAACCAGTGCAAATACTATATCCCACGAACTGGAAAACAATTTGATCCTTATATTATTTGTCGTCACTTTTCCTGTTGCTGAGAGTCAAAAGAAACTTTTCTGGTTTGGCCTTCAGTTTAAGAAGACACAATTCCGTCAGAGTGAGGAAGTCATGGCTATAGGTGTGTGAGACAGCTGGCCATGTGGCATCCAAAGTGGGGATCAGAGAAAGGACAGGAGTGGGGCCAGGCTATAAAATAACATCTTCCACTCATTTCTTCCAGCAAGAGTTCTCCTCCTTAATGTTCTACAACTTTACCAAACGGCACCCTGGATAGAATAAGTGTTCAAGCTCACGAGCCCATGGGTGCACTTCCCCTTCAAGCCTCAGAAGTCGACTTCCTCCTCCTCCAGCTCTCAGCTTCTACCATTCCTTTGAAAGGCAACTGACATCATATCAATCTGATAAGTTTATTTAACAAATGCTATTTCAATTAATGTGCGTGGTACTCTGTAGACACACGCTCTGACTGACCCAGTTTTACAGCTGAGGGAACAGAGACACAGAAATGACATTGTCTAAGCTGTGGAACTGGACGGCCCAGAGGCTGAAGCTTCACCATTATGGTGCTGGGCTGCCACGATGCTCTCATGGGAGACTTGGGTTGTCTCGGGAATGAGTGTAGCACAGGGTGCTCCACACTCTCTGGCTTGTGTTTTTAGCATGTGTCCTTTTATTCACGTTGTAATTTGTATGACTCTGTCTCCTTTGCAGCCACCTCTGGGCAGCTGGGCAGCTCCTTAGAGAGGCAGAGGCCACAGGGTTGGCAACCTGGAACCCAAGGCTATTATCCCAGGGACCGGGAGTCTGACTGGTAGACAAGCTGACAAGCTAACTCTACTGTCTGTTTTTACACTGTGACTTCTGCTGGTAGCTGTGGGTGATGGCATGCTTGGATGTTGTGACAACACTTTCTCCATTATTTCCTTCATGTTTCCAATTGACTGCTTCCTTTGAGGTATCCTTCCCTTAGATTGTAACTGTCAGAGCGTGCCTTCCTCCTTTCTACCCAGAAAGGCTTTTTAAAGAAGATACCAAAGAAATTTGGTATTGTCGTTATGGCACCTCATCCTGTCAGGAGCGAATCTTTTAGTCTGCGTAGTGAGGCTTGGGAAAGAATGTACCTCGAATACATCCCGCATGCTCGCAGGTGAGCCAAGCTCACATGTGCACACAGGAGCCATTACTTACAAGCTGGATCCATTCATTTAGTCACCTAGCAGTCTCCTCTGTCCCCAGGGCACACACAGAGTACACAAAGAGTAGTGCACGGAGTTCTTGGATGCGTGCTCTTTGGATACAGTGCTCTTTGGCTACATTGCAAGCCTCTGCCTCTGTCACACTTCAGCACCATCATGGCATTTTACGTCAGGAGCAAACAGACCCACAGCCGGACATTTGGAAGACGGCAGCTAAGCTAGTTTCACAAGCAGTTTTCCTTTCTCCAGGCTCAGCGATTACAGCTAATGACCAGCAGAGGGCATTTTAATACAAGCTTAGGCTCTGCTCCTCCAGGCTTCTGTCCGTCAATACCCTCACATTCCACACCTGTACGGATTGGATTTCTGCCTCCTAGAGTGGAAGGGCAGCTTGCAACCCTTCAGAACCTGGGACTGCATGTTGAGATACATTTACCTTTCAGAGAGAAGATAAATTTATGTGAGGTGGGAACCCTCTTTCAGTTACCTATGCATAAGAAACAACCGCTGTCTGCCTATTGTACTAAAAAAGAAATAGCCTGGAGAATTGCAGTCTTCGGGAGTGATTTGAGCACACTACAGATGGATATAACAATACAATGCCTCACAGATTGGTCTTTCGTTTTCATGATGGACAAAACAGGAATCCAGGAGCCTTCTCTTCTTTCTTGAGGGATGATTTATACACTTAATGTGCTCTGAGGCAAAAGGAATCCCTGCCCCCAACCTTGGGCTTAGAAGCTCTGGCTGTGTTTTGGAGGAGGAAAGAGAATTGGCATGTTACCCCTTAAACTGGATCAGAAATTGCATTGCACCTGCCCTCCCACTGAGCTGTGTGAAATACAGTGAAATAAATGCATTGTTTTTGTTTTTGTTTTTGTTTTTTCTGGAGTGTGGGAATGGAGATCCTATGCCTAGCCTTAGCAAGTACATGCATGATTCGCCTGCAGATGAAATTGCTTTCTGGAAGAAATAAAAACTTGGAAGTGTTGACATATTCATCATGAGTCTTTTCCTGCCTCAGATCAGATGGGTTTGATGGGTTAGGACTTATCCTTTTGTTCTGTTCTGTGGCATAATTTTTGTGTGTGGCAGAAGAGCGTATGTGGAAGCTGGCGGGAAGAGATAAGCAAAGACAGGCGCTCCTCTATTCTCCACAGGAAACATGTAAGGAGCAACTAACTCAAACGCTTCCGTGGGTCTCATCTGGTCCATCCCTCTGTCCCCAGGGTGACTTAGTCCCTTTCTGTGCTTCCAGGCACCATGTGTCTGCCTGGGTTGACACTTCCTTCCCATCTGTGTGATTGATGATTTGCACTGCATGGGGCCCACCGAGGCAGCAGGGACTCTGTGTCTGTGCTAGGTGTGGCCTAAAGGGTCAGACTGCAGACCAGTCAAAGGGAAACCCAGTTCTCAAGACCTGATATAATGACTGTAGTATAGATAGTTGCATTCTTTCTTTTTTCTTTTTCTTTTTTGTTTTTGAAACAGGGTCTAATGATGTAGCATTGGCTAGCTTGGAGTTCACTTTGTATAAATGTTTTGCCTGCATTTATGTTTAAGCACCATGCTTATGCCCAGTGTTCTAAGAGTTCAGAAGAGGGTGTCGGATCCCCTGGAACTGAAATTTGAGATGGTGGTGAGCCAGCATGTGGGTGCTGGGAACTGAACCTATGTCCACTGCTACATCAACTACTGAGTCATCTCTCTGGCTGAAGAAATGATTCAGTGACTGAAGTGTCTGCTGCTCTTGTAGAAGACATGAATTCAGATCCCAGCACCCACAATGGGGGGCCGGCAACTGCATGTAACCCCAGCTTTAGGGGATTCTTTTCCCCTGGCCTTCACAGCTCCCACATGCACACATTTATGACCCTCTATATACATAATTTAAAAATAATAAAAACAAATCTTTAATAAAATAAGAGGTGTTAAAGAGAAAGGAGAGAGCTGGGGAGATGGCTCAGTTGGTAAAAGGCATGCTATGTAAGTCTGAGCATCCGAGTTTGAATCGCCAGGACCTAAGTGAAGAGCCAGGTATGTTGGTGCATGTCAGTAATCCCAGCAATGGGGATGTGGAGATAGGGAGATCGCTGGAGCTTAACTGGCCAGCCAGGCTATTGGAAGTAGTGGACTCCAGGTTCAATGATAGACCTTGGAGGATGACATCCAACAACCACCCCTGGCTTCCACACATGTATATATATAAAATACATAACTCACACCTGTATGTACACCTTCCCCACCCCCATCCTGTGAAAGAGAAAGGAAGGACTGCAGTGATTTTTGGGTATACATTTTCATTTACTGCATACAAAATCTCATTAAAATAGGTGGCCTTATTCTGATTTTAGCAATAAGGCAACAGGGGCTGTTACTGGCCAGAGAGCACAGAGCTATGGAATGAAGGAGCCTGCTTATAATGATCCCTTTTTATTTATATCTTAATAACAGTTTCTGGATTCAACAATTGCAACCTATGGGGGTCTCTGCTTAGTCTTAAATCATCCTAAGAGGGAGATGTTGCTTTATGCACTATGTTCTTATTACCAGCTCAAATTGCTAATATTCTCCTGCTATATCTCTTTTCTATATTTATATAGCAACAAGAAGACCAATATGCTAAAGCCTCCTTGAGAGGAGCATTTGGTAGAATAAGTCTCTAATATCAGCAGAAAGGCATGCTGAGTGCGTAAACATCATCTCCTAGGGTAGAGATTTCTTGAGGGTAAAGTGTACATTTTGTCTGTTCCTTTGTGTCTAAGTTCCTTGTCTCACCAAATCACCACTATACATCAGACCTCTTTCACGTGGGAAATACTCAGTATTTGAAGTCTACAAATTAATTTTGATTAAAATTGGATTAATTTGTGTTGTATTTTGAATCAGTAAGTGTCCTTACAGAATGATATTGTTGGTCATATTTATTTTATATCATCGAAAAACTAGTGTCCATTGAGGCTGGAGAGAGCACTTGGTTGTTAAGAGTGCTTACTGTTCTTTAAGAAGGCCCAGGTTTGCTCCACACCCACATAATGCCTCCCAAATGCCTGCAACTCTAGTAGATTAACATTCTCTTCTGACCTCCACAGGCTCATGCACATAAGTAGTGCACATACAAACACTCATACACAATGCATGGACATGCATGCAACACACACACACACACACACACAAAAGTATGTATTTAAAAAAATGGGTTTGTTTAGAAATTCTAGTCTGTGGTAGACTGGTAGTGGAGAGGAGTAAGAGATAATACATTTGGATGTCCCTTGTGGAATTCCTAGTCATTATCACCATTGTGTGTAAATATGTCCACATTTTCATCTAGCTACCTCCTATCTATCTATCTATCTATCTATCTATCTATCTATCTATCTATCTATCTATCTATCTATCTATCATCTATCTATTTTGCTTTTGAAGTAGTGTGGATTGGACCTAGGGTTTCATGCATGCTAGGCAAGTGTACCATCCCTGAAGTACAGATGCAGCTACCTCATATGGTTTTAAGTAGAGAAACACTTACTGTGTGGTAGAATAGTCTTCAACCATCTGAGAATATTTCCTCTTCATAAGCAGTTACCAGAGGCCTCCACTGTACCTCTAGCAACTTCTCTGAATACTAGCTGTCCACACCTCTAGATGTGGTCAGTTTCCACCTACAAGAAGGTAGGAAGACACTGAATGCCTCCAACAACATTTTATTTATCCTTTTCTGGAGATACGTTGCCCGGTAAAGCTACTTTCTGCTCCAACTAAATAATGACAGCTTTCTAAAAGACCCACCTAAAGGTTAGGCACTCACAGCCCCACCTAGCACCAGGGGAGACAAAAGCCAATGGGATCACGGGGTTCTGCATGTGTCTCAGTGGTGAACAGGCTTCTTTGTATAAACAGAAATATGGAAGAAAAAAATGATTCATAAACAGATCAACGTAGTGGCTATTTCTAACTCAGATGGTGCCCTCTCTTCTCTCTCCAGGTATCTTCTGTGGAACCAAACCACTGCAGTGATTTAAGAAACGAATAAACTATTGACCTACATTCTCCATAGAGTTAAATATAAGTTGGTATTCCATTAAAGTGGAAAGCTAAGTAGCGAGGCACTTGCCGAGCCTCCAGCAGAGAGCCTGTGAGTGGGTAAAGTGCTCTGGGAAGGAGTCGTCGCAGAGTTCAAATGGCTCATCATTATTCTTGTGATTGCCTCCCCTCTGTCAAGCATGCTTGTAGTGCACAACCAAGGCTGCGAGTTTATCATCCAGACGAGATGAAAACCAAATTAGCCAAAGGGAAGAGGCTACAGTAATGTAATTTCAAGAGCAAGGCCCTAGGCTAGCTAGGTCAGCTTTCTTTATTTGTTCTGACATCGCTAAAAATATTTAATGCTTCTGCTACAATGTTATTTTCTTTAATAAAGGTTTGAACAACTTCTGATATTAAAATTTTCAGGAGTGTTTATATATTATTATGCTTTTTGGTTTTGTTCTTTATTGGCACAGAGTTCAAGGGCAATATAGGTGCAGGCTCTTTGAATAATTCACTTGTAATCCAGTCTCTAAGTTCAGTCTGGGTGTCTGCTATTGTGCGGGACTCTAAGGTGGAAAGATGGAAAGTGATGTTCATGTTTATATATAACATTAACATTGAACATCTTAGTTTTATATGCTTATTGAAGTTATGTATTTATGATCCCCAGGATGAGTTATTAATTAATTTATTTAATGATTATGTTTTTTTCTGTTTTATTAAATCATTTTTTTTCTAGGAAGACTTTGACTTAATTTGGTATGCTAGAGATGAATATAATTTTTTCACCAAATTGCAGTAAGGTATGTATCTTCATCTTGCCTGAGCATGAACACTGCTCATGGTTTGTTTTAAAGGTTTGTAACATTAGTTTAATAAAACCTAGATCATAGTGAATACACTTTATAATTCTTTAATTTGCCACTTAATAGTGCTTTGTTTAACTTGCTAAGTCAACTTTCCAGCTTGGCTTCCTATTGGCCTATTAGAGGGGAGGACCATGATGGCATCTGGCCAGAACAGCTTAACTTAAGGCGAAGTACATTTATGATGAAGAATATAGAACATAAAGAAGAATGAAATCCTGTCATTTGCAATAGAAGATGTAGGAATAGAGGACACTGTGTTAAGGGAAACAAGCCAAGCATACAAAGGAAAGGACTGTGTATGTTCTCTAAAATACAGGAGTAAAACACAAGCAAAGAACAGTTGGTCTGGGTATAAAAAAGTATTTGCTAGAAGGGGGGGCAGTAAGGTGAGTGAGCCTGGATAAACAGAATCTGGATTTGATGAGTAAATGTACACATTGAACCATCCCACTGAATTCTATTAATGTACACAATGAGCACTTGCTTATCAGAAATTAGAGACAGAGCTGAGATGGTAGGTCAGTGGGGGAAGTGTTACTTCAGAGTGCCCAACACCAAAAGAAAAAACAAAACAAAAGAAAACAAAGAAGCCACCCCAAACTAAACCAAGACACTTCCTTAGAAGGGTCTATGATTGAGGTTGCATGCATTAAAAAGAGTTTACTGATGGTTAAAAGAAATCCCTCATGCACTCCAGTGTTTAGTGTGGGCTTGGGAGTCAGCCATACTGGGGATTGTGCCTTAATTAGAACTTCTGTACCTATCTGTCTTTTCTCCTCTATCTGTAAAATGAAGGCGCTGTATAGTAGTTTTCTCTGAGATTAAAACCTTCCATTTTGGAGAGAAACTTGATAAGACATGGGATAAAAGGGGGGGGTATAACAGCAGAATTTTCATCCTACAGGTGAGCTCAGTAAGATCAGGAAGTCCCTGAAGCTGAGTTATTCACTGGGTCCCTCCTTCTCTAAGCACATATAAGCAGTAGGGGCTGCTGAGAGACTCTGAATGGCTCAGACCAGCCAAATTACCTGGGGGAAGTGGAGATGGTATGAGCTGTGGAGCAAAGAAGAGACAAGTAGTTTCCTGGAAGGGACACTCTCCAACCCATGATGGAGCTTGCAGATGGATGGTCTGCAAGCTGTGCCCTGAACTCCAGGTTTCCAGGTTTTGTGAGTTGTCACCCATGCTGGGATGGGATTTTTGGTGACAGCTGTCTTTAGGACATTTCAGCTTCTGTAAGTAACCCCTTACCCATATTCTTGTAAGTAACTCCAGCAAAACTTAGTGGCTCACTTGAGTGGACTTTGGTGGTACAGTACTTTGGTCTGACATCCACTCCCTGTCTGGTGTGAGAAGACATTTGTTCATGTCTTCCTAAGAGCAGGGCCACACAACAGGGAGAAATACGTCTGCCTGTGGCATAGCAGCCTTTCTGACACCAAGTGTAGATTATACAGCGCCAAGAAAGAGTGCGCTCTGGGGTCAAGGGGTCCTTACTGCTGGAAACACAACTGTTGTTCTTGGTACCACTTAAATGGTTGCTATTCATGTTCTCTCAAATTGGAGAGAAGTCCTGCCATCTTTAACAACATTCTCAAGAAAATTTAAAATAAAATCATGGCTTTCAGCAGATCTAACACATTCTAATCAGCTCATCTCAGAGCTGTGACTCCAGAAGAGACTGTAACATGCATGTGCTCTGGCTTCCAAGACATAGGTGTGTTCTCAGGAATGCTGAAACTGTCCTATGGTCTTCCAGGTTGACTTCACACCCTCTCTTTCTGTGAGCAAAACCCAGGTCAAAGTGGTTAGTACATGTTCTGCAATGTTTCCACAGAAACCTCACAAGATCCTCCTTAGTGTAGCTTTCAGGAGTTTCTAGGACTCTCAAATGTGAGCTAACAAGGGGAGAGCTTGGGTCTGCTGCCTGCACACAAGACATACAGAGGCAACTAGAAGAGGAATCTGGTTTCCTGGGCTCCAGGTAAGATCCTATCTCTTGGGAACCCCAGGTGCTGCTCATTTGTGGGATGGGGCTAATAGCCCCTGCTGTTCCCAACTCTACAGGACAGGAGCACAGCTGTAGGAAAGTATTGAGGATGTAAGAAAGTGTTCATACATCGCATTGCAGGGTCACCAAGGCATCACCAGGACACAGAGATGTTCTCCTGGCTAAAGAGGTCAGTTGAAACTCCTTATAATTGAACATGTGTCGTACTCAGACAGTGTGAAGTAGTTCCCTCTTGTCCATCAATGTATCATGGCAATAAAAGTGGCTACTCCAATGCCCTAACTGACCCACTTTCACATTTTGGTAAAGCTCTGCATGTTTTGCTCTAGATTACTGAATTCATAGCATTAAAGTCCATTCAGGACACTGGGCCATGCGATGCCACTGATGGTGGTCAACATTTCTCCTACCCTTTCCAGGGCCTTCTCCAGTGGAGGAGGCTTTTTCCTACTCATAGGGTAGAAAGATGATTATGTCTATAAAGTATTCCCTTTTAGTATCTTCCCTTTCGGAACACATACCATCCTACTGCTGCTGAGAAAGGGTGTGTTCTGGCTCACAGTTGCTGCTCCTTGCCCATCAGAGCTACTCTTCCATGTCATTCCTGACTCCATATGTCAACATGCACCTTTCCTTCAAGGCCTTCCAGTTAGAGCACTGGATGACTTTCACCTTTTACACTATGTAATTTTAAAATTACATTCTCCCTGAGTGTGTGTGTGTGTGTGTGTGTGTGTGTGTGTGTGTGTGTGTGTAGTGCATGAGGAGGTCAGACGGCAAATTTCTCTCCCTTCTGTGGGTCCTGAGGAATGAACTCAGGTCACCAGGCAAGCACCTTAACTAGAAGAGCCACCTTGACATCCCCTCTCTATAATTTTTGAGCATTAGTATCAATAACCTTTTATCACCCTATTTATTATTGCCAGTGAGTTTCAGCCATTAATTTCTGCCCAGGTCCATGGAGTGTCTCATGGTGGGGAACCTCCTTTTCAGTATTTCCCCGAAACTGGCCTGGCAGCTGTGAGGCAGGTGGCTCAGCAGCAGAGAGGAGAGGCTGGAAGGAAAGAGCAGGCACTACTCTCTGCTCTTACTCAAGGTTTTTGTTTGTAGTTTTGCTTACTATTGAACATACAAAACACCCAATGGAAAATTCCAGAATTAAACAACTTAGAAGTTCTTTATCACATGCCATCCTGAGCAGTGTGATGAACTCTTGTGCTGTCCTATTCAGCCCCACTCAAGAAGCTAATTACCCGTTTGTCCAGCATTCTCACATCATACATGTTGTTAGTCACTCAGTGACCCTTTTGTTGTTGAATAATGTGCTTGCATTTAAGTGACCCTTATGCTATGGCCCAATGCTTCTTCATTATTTTTGTGTCCTTCCTCTCACTTCATAGCATCATGAAAACATGGCATCATCTATCATCACAAGGGAAAGTGGTATATGAATAGAGTGCACATATAAGCATTTTATTATAATATATTGTTTTAACTTATTTGATTGTTTGCTATTATTAATCTATTACTGTTTCTAGCTTATAAATTAAACATTATCTTAAGTGTACATGTGTAGAGATAAACAGTTTACACAGTATATGTATGGCTTTAGACATCCGCTCATGGTATTGGAGGATTTACCCTGATGAGGAGAGACGATCACTTCATTCAATACGTCTTGTAAACTGTCACCTCATGTGACAAGAACCTGGCACAAGCAAGAGAGTCTTCCTGCTGCCAAGGGTGGGGGAAGTGTGGGGTTGAAGGCACTGCCAAGTCCACAGAATGACTCTTTCTCTAAATTCTTATTAGAATATATTATTAGATACATAGTATTATATAGTATTATATTATGAGTTGTTAACCTCTTACAGTGCCTAGTTTAAAAATTTAACTTTATCATAGGCATGTATTAGTAGGAAAAATCAGTATACATAGTGTTCAGCTTCACCTGTAGTTCCAGGAATCCTCCAGGTTTCATTGCTACAAACAACAGGACTTTGGCTGCCTCAAGTGTGTCTGCTGCGAGACAGACTCCATCTAGGTAGGCAGCTGAAAGTTCTGAATGAATTTGTTACAGAGACTGGCCTTATCCTATTTGTGTCTTTCCTTGTATTCATAGAATGTAGCAACTCATTGTTTTCAATGTTTCTTTGACCACTTTGGGGATTCAAATAAACACACAGCTTAGTTAGCAATGAATGCAACCAACTTAATACAATTTGGTTGAGATGCTAATAGGAGCAGGTAAGAAATGATCTTTATTTAAAGAAGTCCAGGGTTCAGTGATTTTGGGGTGTGTGGGGCATTATTAAAACTTAGGACCCTAGCCATTACTTGTTCCTGAGGACCTAGCTTTGAAGAAAAGCTTTGAAGAAAAGCTTTATCTTGCTCTCAGGAGATCTTTTAACTGACCTGTTAGCTGCATACAGGCAGAGATGGGGTAGCTCTTCAGTCAGAAGATACAGCCGCACCATCTGTTCCATGATTTCTAGAGAACACGGATTCTGAGTGTCTGTGCCAGAGAGTTTATCCCTGACTTCTCTGATGTCTAACCTCCACCAAATGTCAAAATCTGTGATGGCTACAGACAGAAATGGTGAAGATCACAGAGTTGATTCCTTATCTACATAGCATTATCATTGGATCAGGAGCTCCTTGTCCCCACATCCTACCCAATTCTCTGTAGAATCGTGGGGGCAAAATTCCACTTTGAAGTTGTGCTTGATTTTTATACATGTGAACCATGAAGCTTGACAGGCCTAGTTTTGAATAATGTTTAATACTTTTTATTGCTATCTTTGGGTTAAATCATAGATTTTGAGCACTAAATTAAATTAAAAAGCAGTATCTCTAAAATGGGACTAATAATGGTACATATCATAAGGGCTTTTGAGGAGAATTAAATGAGGTCACATGTGAAAAGTGCTCATCACAGAGCCTGGAACAGGGATTATGCATATGCATGAGCACTCACAGTGTGTGTGTGTGTGTGTGTGTGTGTGTGATGTTGCATAAAACAAGCATGCTGTGGCAGTAAATGCAATCCAGGAAGTGAAAGGAAAATGCTGTGGAAAGAATAGTCCCATGCTCTAGAGGAGCTGTGTGTTCCATGCTAATGGCCTGGGACTTCTAGCTACAAAGAAGTTCAGGATCTGATTTATGGAAGTAGGTCCGACAAGAATAAGCTTCTTCTGTTTCCTCTGTCTTGGGGAAGGGTGTCTTACTTTCCAGACTCTATTTCCCTCATTCATTCTCCACACACCCTGTAAACCCCTGTAGGTTCTTTGTGCAGTGTGACTGGGAGGGAAGGAAAGGCATAGGAAGGAAAATAGCGTGGGCAGCAGGCAGGCAGAAAGGACTGGCTACACAAGACTGGAATTGCTGGTTGTAAGTTCCGGCTAACTGGCTGGGTTTCTCATCTCAGAGAGAACTCTTTCAGGGACTCTACCTGCTCCTGGTTTGTTTACACTTTGACTGGCGGTAAGCCTTAAGCTATTATCCCTGATGCAAATGAGCGCTTTCATAAATGACACCACCTGAGGGTTGTCACGGGTTTCCGGTTTGCTCTGGTGTCTGATAACTGTTAGTGCCCATTCTTCATTATCTTTGCGGAGATTGGGCACTTTATTTTTTGGCAGCAAATGTTTCTTCCAAGGTCAATTTCCCTCAAGTGCTCAGCACCGTTTCACACGCTGTGTGCTCAGGGAATGCAAATTAATTTGATGTTAGCTTTAGCCAAACCAGCTAGGAAAGTAAACCTGATTCTGAAAACACCATAAACACCAATAAATACCATCTAAATAACACAGTGTTTGAGCATATACAGATACTCAGAAGTTCACACTAATTCCAGAGATATCATTTCATGGCATTGTTTTAACTTCTAAGGAACTTCAACTGGGTATCAGTTATCTTTTCCATTGTGTTTATTGTACCTGGGGGCTATAGAAGAGTTTGAGGAGACATGAATATTTCATATTTCTTTTTAAATTTAAGAGATGCAAACCACATTTGTTTGGAAAAGGAGAAACACAGAAAACTCGGGGGAAACAGGACCATTCATAATCCCTTCACCAGGAAATAATTGCTAGGAGTGTTCCAGTGTATCTCTTCCCACACATTGCTAAGGCCACAGAAGTTCTCAAGATGGATCTAGAGACTGCGGTGAGACAGACGTCCAGTGGCTTTTGGAACTCTACAGGGATCTTCAGAACAGAAGTGAGGCCTTCTGCCTGAGAGAATGTGCCCTTTTGGGGTCTTGGGACTCACTTTCCGTGAGGAGGAATCCTATCTTTTCTTCCTTTATGACCTTCTAGCTTTTCTTCCATCTTCCCTCAGGAAGGGCAAGGTTATGGGAAAGGCCCTGGTCAAGGGGAGGGGAGGCTCAGTTGAGAGAGGCCAGAATGTCAGACAGCAGAAGTCTTTCCTAATCGCTGAGGGGCAACAGTGTTATGTCCTATGACAGGGAACAGCTGGAAACAGGTCTTTCCAGCACCCATGGATGCAATTCTTATGTCCAGTTCCTTCCTTGTTGATGGGAATGCTTCTGACATCTGTCCTTCCCCTTCTAAGTTCATGGCCCCTCCAGGTTTCTCATACCCATCATGTCCCTCCCTCCCCTCTTCTTCCCTTTCACTGGAGCTGTAGTCCGTTCTGGGGGAGATTACCTGACTCCCTGCCCTAGCAGTAGTACTTGATTTCAGCCCGTTTTTCCTTGTTTTTCCCCACCATGGAAGAGCACTGGATCCAAATGAGACCCTCAAGGGATTCTCTGGAGGGTTAAAGCAAGAATAAAAAAGTAGGACTCTTTCTTTTGGTAGAAAAATCTGGAAGACATGAGTCCAGGGTTCTGTTGACTCTAACCCATGATATGTGAAAGATGGCATACTGAGTAAGATCACATTAACCCAGACCTTACCAAGCAGTGGGGAAGCAGAGAGATGAAGGACAGAGCAGTGGTGCTTAGAAGGATGGGGAGAGAGAGAGGTGGGGGAGGGGCTCAATGGCATTTCTATAGGTTTAATCTCTGAAGTGTCTTAGTCAGTGTTCTAGTCCTGTGAAGAGATGGCGTGACCATGGCAACTCTTATAAAGGGAAGCATTTAGTTGGGACTACGTACAGTTTCAGAGGTTTAGTCCATTGTCATCATGATGGGAAGCATGGTGGCATGCAGGCAGACATTGTGGTGCAGGAGAAGTTGGGAGTTCTAAATCTGGATCCACAGGACCAGAAAGAGAGCCACTGGGCCAAGCTTGGGCTTCTGAAATCCCAAAGCTCACCTCCAGTGATGCACTTCCTCCAACAGGGCCACACCTCCTAATCCCTCTCAAGTAGTGCTACTCCTGAGCCCAAGAGGGCCATTGCTGTTCAAACCAACACACTAAGTTTTAGTTTTCTCTCTTAAATCCTGTAATCCTACCACCTACTCAGACATCTCTCTCCAGCTGGATTAGCTCTGAGCAGAGTTTTCCTCTCTTTTGCAGTCCAAGGAACCTAGAACAAAAGAACTGAGCTCTCCCAACCTTTCAGCTGCCTGGCTTCCCTGCACTTTCAGTTCACAGACATGGAGATCACTGTCTTAGGAGCTTCAGGCTCTTACACCACCCTATACTTCTCAGTCCATTCTCTAATCTACCGTGGCAGTGTTAGGCTAACTGGGAAGTTCTGGGGCTGTGGTTGGTTTTCTCTGTATACAGTTGTCATAGCTAGTTGTTTACAACTTCTAATGTCCTGCAACAGGGAAGTGGCAAGATAAGCCACTTCCTTTTTTAAATTATTTAAAATGTATATGTGTATATTTGAATGTGGGTTTGTACAATTGAGTGCAGTACCCAAGGAGGCCAAAAGAAGGCATTGGGTCTTCTGGAGCTGGTGTTACTGGTGGCTCTGAGCCATGTCATGTGATTGCTGGGGTAGAAACCCAGGTCCCCTGCAAGAGCAGCTAACACAACCACTGAACCATCTGTCTAGCACCAAACATAAGTCAGTTTTTAAAACAAAGGTGCCATTTTGAGTGGTTTAAAGTAAAAGAAAGTTTAACTAAATGTATGTATATACAGTTTAGTTTGAAGTCGGATACAAGGGGTAGTAGATGGTACCCCGGAAGATGAGTGGCAGTAATAAACCACAATGGCTGTAGAGATTCTGAGAGAACGAGGCGGTGTATGAAGTCCAGAGATTTGAGCTGAGGAAGCTGCAATGCCCACTGTGTTCCTCCTCTCAAGACTGACAGTACCCATGGGAAAATGGAGGGCTGACAGGAGGTGCATGTAGGTAATTCCCAGGGGAATGTCTCTGAAACACTCCCAGCTACTCCCCCATCTGAGGATGCTTGCACATAGGTTGGCAGAGAACAAGGATGTATCAAGCTGGGAGAGAAGAGGCCTGGATGTCTTTGTGATTCTTGGAATGAGGTGAGGTAGGGCCTCTGTGACCTCACAGGATAAATCCCTGCCCTACTAACAGCAGTGGTCTTGGCCTGAGGACAACTCAGAGTCCAGCAAGGAGGGCTGGGAGTCAAAGCAAACTCATGTGTCTGGGTAGGCTTGGGCTGTTTGCTGGGAGGGACACTACCTGAAATTCATCACATGGGTGACTCACTCAAAGTGAGGCACTTCTTTATTGGGGCTTTAAATGGGGAGACTTAAACACAGTGGGGTAATTACTTAGGACAGCTCATCCTAAGAAGAGCTAGAAACAGCAGGGATCAGAAGTCTCATAGCAGTGGGACTGGCCACTCAATAACACAGGGAGAGGAATCCTCCACACACCAGAGAGAGAGAGAGAGAGACCTTGGAATGAAGCTGCACAGCAAGACTCCAGTCTCCAGCTTATATAAGTGAGGATGACATGTTGCTGTTTGCATGCCAACATTAGACCATCAATCATAGGTGTCCGAGAAAGGTACTGCATCCTTTTTCTGAGGCAAAGCATCCAGGGTATTGAGGTCTGATCTTCCTTGAGGACTTCAGTCCTTGGCAGCAGCTATCTTTTCATTTGGACTCAGCAAGCTGCCACAACGTGGGGACAAACATCAATGTCACTATCACAAGAAACATCATGGCAGTACTCTCCCTCCTAATTCCGTGCTTAGATACATGTTTTTACTTTGTGTGCTGTATGTATGCTCATGTATGTGCTCATGTCTGCAGGTTCACATCCGTACGTGTGAAAGTGCATATAGATGACATTCAATGATGTCACATATCTTCCTCTACCAACTTAGATATTATTACATGAGACAGGGTAATTTGATGTTCAGGTTTTGTTAATAAGATGACAACCTTGCTACATGTACAATCTCCCACTTCGCTGGGACAGTGTGCTCAGCACAGTGTGGGAAAGCATGGTCATTCCTCATGCTACACAGGCACATATACTCTGGACAGAGGTGTGGACATGCCTCTGTTTCTTCACACAATAGATCATTGCCATGGTAAAGGCTGTGGCCTTGGTGAGAGGCAGCACAGTGTCTACTGGAGTGGGTTTGCATACAGAAAGAATTGGTGTGCAGGGTGTGTAGACTCTGTGGTGGGAGAAATACACACAGGATTCCTGGGATGAAGGCTTAATTTAATTTCAGTGTGCTGTAGTCAAAGGCAGTGCGGTCCTTGAAGTGACCTGTAATAGGTCCTGTGCTACAGCAGTAGGAAAAGTTGCAGTAAGTATCAGTGGGATGTGTGACAAAGAACTTGCCAAATAAGGACTCAGGGAGATGACACTCACAACTCACCAGAGAATGAGGCCATGGGATGTCCACACCCTGCTTGTACCACATGAGAAGACTCCAGGTTCCAGACTAGTGCAGGATGAAGCTCTGCTGTTGTGCCCCAAGCCAGGGACAGCTGTCATCTATGGCAGCCCATAGTGTCAGGACAGGTAGGGGTTGCTCCACAGAGTCCTATTGTTGAGGTCCTGAAGGGACTTTGCTTCTTCGCTGCAGTAATCTTGTCTTTTCTATCCATGGGTTGTGGCCAGCACGACTGACGGCAGAAACTCAGCAGGAAACAGCATTCCAGCATTCTGCCTAACCCTGTACCATGACTATCCATGTTTAAATGTAAATTGTATGTTACATAGTGTGCATGGTCTCTGTGTGTGTATGTGTGAGTGTATGTGCCCTCAGGTGTACAGGCATGCAAGTAAGAGTAGGAGCAAAGACCCCAATGGTGGTGACAGGGGTTCAGTAAAGGTCTTCCTTACCTAACACATGAGTCCTGGAAAGAAGCCAAAACCGCGGTGAATATAAGGATGCCTGCAGAGTTCCCTGCCATATAGACTCGTGGGAGAGGATGCTATGCGCATGCCAGGAAGAGAGTCCTCTGGAGGAAAGTATCAAGTCAGCACCTGGTCAAGGCTTTAGCCTACAGAAATTAAAGATCAGCTGCTTATACCACCCAGCCAAGACTCACAGGTAGGAGGTTCTTCACTGGGACTTTCTCTTGGGCTTTGCTAGACATGACTCTTCCTGAAAACAATCATCTTTATATTCAGCTCATGGGCCCTTCCCTGCTTGGCCACAGACAATGCTATCACCTATCTACTTTTCATATTTATACTTTTATTTATAAAATAAGTATTAGTATATTTATGGATGAATCTGTATGTTCATGTGTCTGTGTTTAGGGGAACATGCCAGTTGTTTCTTCAGTGACATTCTCAGAACTCATCAACTACCATGGTGGAATCAGGTAGAAAAACCATAAAATCCTGCTTTCTGGGCAATCCTACTTCAAACTGGTGGTGATGAGAGAGGGTGGAATCAAACTTTTCAATCAGCTTGGTACTCAAAATCCTGCAAGTGACACACTCCAAATCTCATGACAAGAGAAACTTGCTGATAAACTGAGCATCAGAAGTGATAGACCAAGATTTGAACTTGGCACACTGGGGCAGAGTATGACCCAGCCACACTGGCCTTGCTCATCCCAGGGGTGAAGTTCCATGTAGGAGAAGGAGGACAAGATGTGATCTTGTTCCCAAGAACTGACCATAAGAAAAGCCTTCAAGTACCTTCCGTTAAGTTCCAGCCCAAAAGACACCTGTGTTCCTGGGCAGCCTTTGAGCTTCCCTGAACAGATTCAGAGAGCCTGACCTCTGAATTCACATTAGGGGTCACTGACATGGTCATGAGTGTCATCGTGTTTTGAGAGCAGAAGATCCCATTATAGTGGGCTAGGATTTAAATCCAGGAGAAGGTGGGCAGGGATCCCTTTCAGACAAGTTAGTGCAGAAGCTCTTTGGGTGAAAACCCAATCTCACACCAGTGTATGTATGTGGCAGGGGCTCTCTTGAAAGGGTGACAAAGGCATGATTCAGTGTCTGAGGGATTTTGATGTACAAGAGAGATATGATCTTGAGAAGGGTTGCAATAGATAGAACCTGAGTCACCCTTACAGAGCATGGCCATGTATGACATACAGAGAGAGGACACCATCATCACACAGGAAAGAGACCCCATAAAGCCATGCACCGCCCCTAATGCCTTAGCAAGGCATCCTCTAGACACATGGAGGACTAGGCTCTGTTGTTTTTCTTAACTACCTCTGGTATTCCATCATGAGATCTGACCACAGAAGAAAAGGCATCATGGGGCCTTGGTGGGACTCTCTTGTGGGTCTCACAACTTAGAAGCAACAAGTTTTCCATATGAGTTCATAGGTGCTCTCCACCACAGACACAGTCAGCTATGCAACAGGAAGGATTTTCCCAACAGCTTTCTCTCCTATACATTTCATCTTTCTGTTTGTATACTGTATAATTGTTTTATGTGAACTGTGAGCTGATGTGGGATTCCCTTCTGTATGCTTTGAATACCATTGGTTAATAATGAAACTTCCTTGGCCTGTTAATAGGGAAAAAAAGTAGAGCTAGGTGGGGAAAACTAAACTGAATGCTGGGAGAAAGAAGGGCAAAGTCAGAGAGAAATCATGTAGCCCTTCCAGAGACAGACGCCAGAACTTTACCCAGTAAGCCACAACCTCATGGCAATACATAGATTAATGGAGATGGGTTAAATTAAGTTGTAAAAGTTAGCCAATTCGAATCTAGAGCTAATGGGCCAAGCAGTGATTTAATGAATATAGTTACTGTGTGATGATTTTGGGAGTCTGAGCAGCTATGAAACAAATAAGCAGCCTCCAAATACAGTGGGCTAGATGTGTCTGTATCTGTGCATGTTTCCCTGAGGAGAGATCTATTATGTTCTGAGTACATTTGAGATGCCAGAGTCCTCTAGCAAATACATACCTCTATTACTATCTACCTGTCTATTTTTTTTTAAAGAAACACTGACCATAGACTAAGGTTAACAGCAAAGTAGCATTGGTCAAACACAGACTTGAAAGGATCCCCTACTTCAAGCTTAGAACAAATTATATACCCTGACAATGAAGATTTCAGACCAAAAAAGAGAAGTGAGCCTGGGAAAATTTCTGAAATAGAAGAGGCTCAACCAAATCAAGGAAAGGAGTATGCTCTGGAAAAATCATGGTTCTGAAGAAGCTCAGGCCCAAAACAAGAAGAGATATGGGTCTGGGCCAAAGAAAGAAGATATGTGCCTGAGCAAATTCCTGAACTGAAAGAAGCTGGCATAACTGGGTATCAACATGCAGAAGAATGTAAAATAGATCCATATCTATCACCATGTACAAAACTCAAGTCCAAATGTATCAAAGACTTCAACATAAAGGAACCATACTGAGCCTCATAAAAGAGAAAGTGGGAAGTACACTTGAATGCAGTGGCACAGGAGACTACTTCCTATATATAACCCCAGTAGCACAGACACTGGGAGAAACAATAAATGGGACCTTCTGAAACTGAAAAGCTTCTGTAAATCAAAGGACACGGTCAACAAGACACAACGACAGCCTACAGAATGGGAAAAGATCTTCACCAACCTCACATCAGACAAAGGGCTGATCTCCAAAATATAGAAAGAGCTCAAGAAATTGGTCATAAAAAAACAAATATTTCAATAAAAAAAATAGAGTACAGACCTAAACAGAGAACTCTCAACAGAGGAATTTAAAATGGCTGAAAGACACTTAAGGAAATGCTCAACATCCTTAGTCATCAGAGAAATGCAAATCAAAACAACTCTGAGATTCCATCTTACACTGTAAGAATGGCCAAGATCAAAAAACACTGATGACAACTTATGCTGGAGAGGTTGTGAGGTAAAGGGAACACTTCTGCATTGCTGATGAGAGTACAAGCTGGTACAGCCCCTTTGGATATCAGTATGGCGATTTCTCAGAAAATTAGGAAACAACCTTTCTCAAGACCCAATAATACCACTTTTGGGTATATATCCAAAGGATGCTCAATCGTGCCACAAGGGCATGTGCTCAACTATGTTTATAGCAGCATTATTTGTCATAGCCAGAACCTAAAAACAACCTAAATGTCCCTTGACAGTAGAATGAATAAGGAAAATGTGGTACATTTATATAATGGAGTACTACATAGCAAAAAAAAAAAAAATGACATCTTGAAATGTGAAGGCAAATGGATGGAGCTAGAAAACATCATATTGAATGAGGTAACCCAGACCCAGAAAGACAAATATAATATGTATTCATTCATAAGTGTTTTTTAACCATAAAGAAAAAAAAACCCAAAACCAGCCTACAATTCACAATCCCAGAGAATCTAAACAACAACGAGGACCCTAAGAGAGACATTCATAGATCTTATCTACATGCCAAGTAGAAAAAGACAAGATCTCTTGAGTAAATTGGGAGCATGGGGACCATGGAAGAGGGTTGAAGGGGAGGGGAGAGGAGGGGAGGGGAGTGGAGAAAAATGTATAGCTCAATAAAAATCAATTAAAAAAAAAAAAAAGAAAAAACTTGAGCGAAATCTTGACCTCGAAGATGGCTGAACTCTAAAGAGAAGATACATGAGCACAGAAATTTTTCAAATAAAAGAGACCCAGGCCAAACTAAGAAAAGGAGTGTGCCTGGGCCAAATCCTTGCCCTGAAGAAACCCAGGCCAAACCAAGGGGAGGAGTGGGCCTGGGTCGAACCTTGACCGCACAGAAGCCCAGACCCAAAGTAAGAAGAGACATAGTCCTGGGATAATTCCTCACCCCAAAGAAGCCTGGGCCCAAAGCAAGAAGACATGTATACCTGGTCAATTCTTCAAATTGGTCTGGGTCAAACCAAGAAAAGGAGTGTGCCCCACCCTGATGAAGTTCAGGCCAGATGAAGAGAAGGACTATGCCAAGGCCAGATCCTGAACCCAAGGAAGTGTGGGCCCTAATGCAAAATTGAAATTAGCCTGCATTAACCTCACCCAAAGAAGCCTTGGCCCGAACAAAGGAGAGAAGTGTAACTGGGCCAAATCTAAAGTGAAACAACATTGTGGTTAGTGTACCATGAAGTGCTCTGATTCAAGGCCTTAATTTCAACTGGTATTTTACAACCAATCAATTCATCAATTCACACAAATGCCAGCTTGTTCATCAATAATCTTGGATTTACCTACAATATTTCCTGCACTGAAGTTGGATATAAGCTGACATCCTGAGTACCAGATGTGTGGATTTCACACACATACTTCATTCAATCCAAGCAACATCCTCAACAAGTGGGAAGGATGACACATCACCCTAATGAGCCAAGGACTCACCTAAATACCTGTCATTATGAGCCAAAATGGGCTTTCCACTGTCCGCTGTAGCTGTCTGAGACAAGACCTTATCTTGACTTCAACTGATTTCCTTAGGAACAAATTTCTCAGATTAACTCTGGCCACAGCCTGTTCACCAAGAATCTTGTGCTAACCTCAAATTAGTCTTGTTCTGATGAAGTGACATCTGGACACATCATATCCTCCAAGAAGGGGATTTTTTTAAATTGATTTTTATTGAGCTCTACATTTTTCTCTGCTCCCCTCTCTGCCTCTCCCCTCCCAAGAAGGGGATCTTAATGATAACCTGATTATTAGCAGAGGTGCAAGGCCATAAACAGACTTCAAAGGAAACCTGACAGCTCCTTGAACCCCTGGCATGGGAAGTTCTTCTGTATATGTGTTGCCTTTATTGGTTAATGAAGAAGCTGCTTCCGGCCAATGGCTTAACAGGGTAAAGCCTGGCTGAAAGAGATATATAGAGAGAGTAGGCAGAGTCAAGGATAAGCCATGTAGTCCCACCAGAAGCAGATGCCGGACTGAACTTTACCCAGTAAGCCACAGCCACACGGCGATACACAGATTAATAGAAATGGGTTAACCAAAGATGTAAGAGCTAGCTAGCAATATGCTTAAGTGATTAGCCAATCAGTGATTTAAATAATATAGTTTCTGTGTTATTATATTATTTTGGGAGTCTGGGTGGTCAGGAAGTGAACCAGTGGTTTCCGACAAAAATCCCAAGTAGCCTGGGCTTATATCATCTTCAAGGGCGTGTAGGCCACACCCTCTCTATCCAATCCAATCTCTAGCCAACACAAAGAAGCTAGGCCTTAAAGGGACCAAACCTCACCTTAATAACCAAAGGAAATGGACATACCCATGATCCCGACCTGGTCTGATGCTAGAGATTATCCTCATGTCAATTTATTTTGTTGGTCAAACCAGAGCCTCATTCACGACCCAGGCCATACCATACTCACCAAGAAATTTGGGCTCACCCACAACTATTCCTGTACTGATGACTGACATCAGATCATAGGACATAAACATTCATCAGTGCAATCTGGAAGCTTCTTGTAGTACCACGATGGGCTTCACTCATTATTTTTCAAACACAGCCAACATTCTCACATTAGGCCTATCAAGACAACATAAATGGACAACAAATAACAAGGGCACACCTTGGAATCAAGGGTGTATATGGGCCACACCCAGAAATCCTCTGTGCCTAGGTCTTCTATGAGAGACCTTCCAGAGATCAAGGATAAGAAGTTGGCCTCAAGCATGACCTAGGCCACACCCACTACTCCAGGAAGGTTGGACACAGCTTAACCTAAAGGGGATGGTGGTGGCGGACTGATGACAGAGATAATGGCAAAGTCAATAAAGTGGCATCTACAGTAGCCTGGCAGCTTAACTGGGCCACACTATTACTTCATATAACCCAGGACCACACCATAGTCCTAATTGAGTCAAGTGCTCACATTAATGACCAAACAAGATGAACACAGACATATAAAGAATGGTTAGGCTGCATCTGGCCTTATTATATTCCAGAGATATTTTCCTCATTTCTGTTCAACAGAAATCATGGAAGCACACAGAAGGCTTCCTTACCTTATGACTGACTGCCAAGAGACAGCAACATCCTTGGGGTCAAATTTCAAGTGTGTGTGGGTCACAACCTTTCTTCTTCCAACCCAGGTTCCATTATTAATACAGGGGAGCCAGGAACAAACCACTTCTTTTCTGGTAACCGAGCCACAAATAGCAATCAAACAACATGGGCAGACTTTGTAATGAGGGATGTGTGGGCTGTACCCTCTATTCATGTCTGACCATGTGCTATCTGGATTTCAAAAAATGCAGGAAAAGTTGATGTGAAGTGAGAGTTAGCTCACACCAAACCCTCGAAGAATAGATCTACTGTACCAACAAGGGTTAATATTTTAACAATAGAGATACATCACATTACCTTCAAGATTTACAGACTACACCCTACTTTCACCCAGCCCAGGCAACACTGGCAAATCAGGGAGTCAAGACCACCTCAAAGATTTAATGAATATCAAATAACAAGGATAAATCTTGGGATCAAGGGTATATGGCTGGCACCCAGGAATCCCCGTGTCTAGGTTGTATCAGGACAACAGATCAAGGATAGCACTTTGACCTCAACTGTGACCTAGAGCACACACTCCTCCAGGAAGTTGGCACACTTTAACACCATGGGGTGGTCTTCTGAAGAGAGACATAAGGACAAGGGCCATAAAGTGACAACAATGAGATCTTGGAAGCTCCCTGACTACCAAGTACCCAGAGTCCAGCTTAAATTTAAGAGTGTGTGGGCTGCACCCTCTTTTTATGATCTTAGACAATACTCACTACAAGGGAGCCAGGACCACACCACAGCCTTAATGGAGACGAGGACTCACCTAAATGACCAAACAAAATGGAAATAACTTAAAATGAAAAATGATTAAAATGCACCTTCCCTTGACTTCAAGGGGTTTTGTTTGCCAAGCCAGACCCTATTCTCAAAAGCAAACATTTCTCAGCTGATGATTGGCCATCCAACTGATATCAGTGTAAGCTGGGGATCTTTGATCAAAGAAGCCTGTGTAAAACTGAACTTCAAGTGGGTGCATTTGGATCTTCTATTTATCCAACCCAGGACATACCAATTCATAGAGCCAGGAATATTATAGGGCCTTCATGATGTCTGGGACCACATGACCACCAAACAGTCTGGGTGGACTTTGGCAGGAAGAGTGTGTGGGCTGCACGCTGTGGTTGGCCACTACAGCACAGGTCCTATTTGGATTTCAAAATATTGAGAAAAAAATTCTGCCAACTGAGAGTTAAGTCTGCACTAACTAAGCCTTCTAAGAAGGCTAGACCCACTTTAACAACAATGGGTATAGGTCTGATGAGACACAAGGACAAAGGCCATAAAATGTCATCAATGGGGTCCTGCCAGCTCCCTGACCATTGAGTACCCTGGGTCCAGCTTAAATTTAGTGGCGTGTGGACCACACCCTCTGTTCATATGACTCAGAACTATGGCCACAGCAAGGAGCTAGAACCACATACCATGGTCTCAAATGGAACAAGCACTCTCTTTAGTGACTACTCATGCCTTAATATCAAGAATGATTAAATGGCATGTGGCTGTATTGTGACCTCATCTGATTCCCCCAACCCCAGGCTAGACTCTAGTAACCAAAACTCTTAGATGTATAAACAAGGCTTTCTAGGCTGATGACTCACAGTCAATGAAAATCAGTGCGAGCTGGGGACTCCCTTACTTCCAAGAAGCTTGGGTCAAATTTAACTTCAAGGGTTGTGGGCCTTACTGTCTCTTCATTATACCCAGGCGATATGCTCAATTTAGAGCACCCAGGACCACAAAACATGGCCTTCATGGTATCTGAACCACATCAGAGAAACAATCTGGGCAGACTTTGGCATGACGGGTGTGGAGGCTGAGCCCAGCTGCTATCTGGTCTTCAAGAGGTCGGGACAAAATGGTCTCAGGTGTGTTAGTTATCACTATGGCATCAGAGGAAATTGGAACCGCCATAATGACTAGCATTGTTTGCCTGATATGAGACATCACCTGCACAAACCAAAACTGTGGTCCAAACCCTCATATCCTGACATCTCAAGTTTCATAGTCACTCTCTTGACCTTGGTCCTCAACCTGACCTAATTAAAAACAACAAGTAACTTAAGGATGTGAGGACTCGGGAATATAGACATAATTTTAATGCAGATGTACTTGAAATCCCCCTTCTGGTGGCAACTGTCTAGACACAATTGCTTATGCTTCCTTAAGGTCTCACCAAGCCTACCTAGAAGAAGCCAGAATTATACCCTGGTTTCTGCTATAGCTCTCTGTCTTTATCTTATGTACACAATACAGTTCTGAAGCCATGTAATCTTATATTCTTTATTGTATATCTTATGTTCTAGTATTGTGTGTAGTTTTCAGTAAATGTGAGGTTCATCTGCTACCATGGTTTATCCTGAAATGCTTAGTTTGGTCCTTGTATTTCTGACTGATTGTTCTCAGTCTTTGAACTTCTAAGAACAGGCTGTGGTGGTTACTCAGGAAGAGTAAGTGTGGGTAGTTCTTTCTCACTTTCTGTCTCCGTGTTTATGGCATATACCTGTATACTCAGACCTCATCCAGAAGATCAGCCCACCTCTATCCATAATTTGTATCTTAGCCTTTAGTTGGCGTCTTCCCAAGAAAAGTGAAATAGCAAAATAGCCAGGAGCCCTAACCTAGTCACAGAATCATGAGGATAAAATTTATAAATTAGAAGGGCATCTACCTACCCCTTCCAGTGCCAAAATAAGATTAGCATCAATTTTTAGAGAATTGCTTATGAAGGACTGGGAGGCAGGGGAGGAACAGAATGTTCAGTGTGGATCACAGGACACGAGGCATCTGGGAAGTGTTTTCTAGGCAACTCCACACGAAGATGAATGGACTAGTGACATCTCATGTATGGAGCCTAAACACAGCCAGGTACAGACTCATGTCAAAGGAACAGTAAAATGTGCTATTCTCCTTCAGTTAGAGGCACTAGAGGCTGATATATTGCATCTGTAGACTTGCCTTTGAAGATCTTGGGATGTTTAGATGCCAGATTTGTTAGCATGTTCACTATCCAGCTACACCATCTCTGCCTTCTGTTCCTTGGGTCTTTGTTAATGTACAACCTTCCCAGTGCCTTGGGGGCCTCCACAGGGTTTCCATGGAAAACATCCTGTGGCTTTCATGGTCTTCAGTGACCTTTCCTTACAGTTGGACATCCATTGTCACAGGACTCCTTCCCATCTAGGTGTGAATCACTCTGCTCCTCATACACACATCCTTTTCCTTCTGAGATGCTAGAACCCATCAGATAGTATGAAAAGATAGGCCAATGATCATGTGTTTCACTGGCTCTTCCATAGACTTTCAGGTGAAAAGGAGCTGCAGCTACCTGGCTGCCCCCACTCCTGCACAGGAACTTGCTGACTCTGAATGCAATGCACTTGGTCCAGCATCGGAGGGAAGGATATTTGCAGTTTAAAAACATCAGGGAGTGACACACAGAACAGACTTTCCTGGGAAGGGGTTTCCTTTAATAATGACAATAGGATCATCTTAAGCAAGATTTTATTGCATTCCTTGTTCATTTGCCTATTGATGGAGTGGTTTGGTGATTCAAAAATGGCAAGAACTCTACCAGTGAGCCTTGGTGTGTGCACATAGTGGTCCTACCAAAAATTTTTGGAATTTTTGACCATGGGCCTAAAGCTAGCACAAAACTATACCTGACTTAACCCTGAAATCAAAAGAGCCTAGATGAAACCTAAATGAGAAAACCCCAGGACAAAGCCTAATAAGAAAGTATCCCTGCCAAAATATGAACCCATAGCAGCCAAGGGAACACTCCAAACCCAGGAGTCAGGGATCAAACCCTGTCCCTGCATAACCCCAGAAAGAGCCAAGTCACCAAAGGAGGCAAGGCTGTATCCTGAAACCAAAGGTTCCAAAGCTAAAGCCTCAAACACAAGGACCCTGGCATGAGAAATCTGTTTTTGAATTGCTGGCCAAGAAGGTCAAAAAGACTTCTAAAAACAATATAGACTAATGCTGCTACCCCGGTACTTCCCACAGATTGAAGTCAAGGTTCTACTGATGAAAACACCAAGCACTTGGGACAAAGGGACTCAGAGGTTTTGAACTGGATGTGACACTAAAACCTCGTCCATGAGGACAAGCATTCATAATCTTGGCAGGTGCTCTAGAAGCTGCCAAGGAAGGGGAGCAATCAATCGTGATACCTATTAACCACAAAATGACCAACATGGTAGGGTGTCCCAAAGTGTTTGATAGCGGCACTCATATTTGGCAATAACTCGTCTATGTAATTGGACTTAAATTAAGACTTGCTCAACAGAAGGGAAATACTATCTGTTACTGGAATCCTAGCCAATTACCCATGGCTACTGCAGTCATGGATTTTATGGCAGAACCCGCTGCTGCCAGCTTACTAAGCCATTGTAATTCCTGACTGCATTTTCCGTATTTCTCCGAATAGCCACAGGGCTGTTGTGTCTCAGAAATGACATGGAAGTTGCACCCATGAAACTGCTACAATGTGGCTACCTAAACAAGACTTAAACAAGGACAATTCCATGGAACATGATAGTGTGCATGAGGAAACCTCATGGGGACTCATCCCTAGACAAAGAGCTACAGGCAACTAAGCCCTGCTGAGAAAGAGAGAATTAGTCTTTCCCAGAGATGAGCCCCCTACATGATTATCCAATACCTAGCATTCAGACCTGAAAACACACACATGCAAGCAATACTGAGCAGACTCGGCACATTGTAGGCATACATTTATGCATTTTCAATAGGTAACTACCAATTCTAAAGGAAAAGAGGCCACAACTTTGAGAGGGACTGAGGGAAGTGAGATCGTAAGAGTCAGAGCGAGGAGTGTGAAAATTGTTGGAATGTTTTAATTTTAAAAATTGCAAAATTAAATTTTAGGAACTATTTAATGGAAGTCTCTGACTGGGTCAGATACTCGATATCCTAATATGCAATGGAACAGCTTTCTTTGTTGATTTTATTGAGCTATACATTTTTCTCTGCTCCCCTCTCTTCCTCTTCCCTCCCCTTCCACCCTCTACCATGATCCCTATGCTTTCAATTTACTCAGGAGATCTTCTTCTACTGCCCATGTAGATTAGATCCATATATGTCTCTCTTAGGGTCCTCGTTGTTGTTTAGATTCTCTGGGGTTATGATTTGTAGGCTGGTTTTCTTTGTTTTATGTCTAAAAACCACTTATGAATGAGTACATATGATAACTGTCTTTCTGGGTCTGGGTTACCTCACTCAATAAGATGTTTTCTAGATCCATCCATTTGCCTGCAAATTTCAAGATGTCATTTTTTTCTGCTGTGTAGTACTCCATTGTGTAAATGTACCACATTTTCCTTATCCATTCTTTGGTTGAGGAGCATTTAGGCTGTCCAGGTTCTGGTTATGACAAACAATATTGCTATGAACATAGTTGAGCCCATGTCCTTGTGGTACAATTGAGCATCCTTTGGATATATACTCAAAAGTTATATTGCTGGTTCTTGAGGAAGGTTTTTTCCTAATTTTCTGAGAAATTGCCATACTGATTTCCAAAACGGCTGAACCAGCTTGCACTCCCACCAGCAATGCAGGAGTGGAACAGCTTTATTTTGTTTGTATTTTATTTCAACCTCTGTCTCCGCACCTCTCTTTTTTTTTTCTTAAACTGTGAGTTGGGATAATTTCTTCCTTCCTGAAGTTGCTTTATTTATTTATTTATTTATTTATTTTTAATTATTTATTATGTACACAATATTCTGTCTGTGTGTATGCTGGCCAGAAGAGGGCACCAGACCACATCACAGATGGTTGTGAGCCACCATGTGGTTTCTGGGAATTGAACTCAGGACCTTTGGAAGAGCAGGCAATGCTCTTAACCTCTGAGCCATCTCTCCAGCCCATGGAGCTCTCTTCTCTTAAGGAGACACAATCCCAGATATCACGACATCATGTTGGACATATGGGTTCTATCGTGACAGGGAGAGCCATCTTGAGCCTTTAAATCAGCTGACACCCAGGGTACAATGCTCTATCCTCTCCTACAACTCCCTCCACCCACACATTTCCCCAAGCCTATCTCTCATAATAAACCATTCCGTACTATGTTTTTATGCTTAGCATCTCATTGGAGCAGCAGGACCCTTGTTGGTCATTTGTTTCAGATTTATGCAGGCACCTGAGTATGTCAGACTCCATAGAGCCAAGAATTATCCTATAAATATGTTTTTAAATTTCCTATTTCAGTGACCCAAGTTGATTTAGATATGACGTTTAACTATTTTCCCACACTTCAAATGCATTTACAATGCTTTTTACATATTAAATGATTTTTCACTTTTTATGTGTATCATGTGGTTAGTTTGTCAGTGTCAGAAATAAAACTTTTGAGATGTGTATAATTCACTGGGTAAAAACCAATGAAATGAAACATTCTGACTAGATTAAGAAAATGCCTATATACCATATCAGGCTATATACCAAGTAGGTCTTTGAGTGCCCAAATTGGAGGCGACTTCTTAACATTTGGTTTTCAATATCCAACATTTTCAACTGTTTGTTCAATCATGATTTTATATATTTTTAATATCTGTTTTGACTTTTGAGATTAGATATTGCTACAAAAGCTGTCCTGACCTTGAACTCATATCACTCCTCTCGTCTCTCTTAAGTGATGAGATTCTGGGACTACTATGCCTGACTCTATTCTTAACACCAGCAATAACAACCACATCTATAGATGGAAGCACATTAACACAAAAGGCTTGCATTCTTGACATCTGACCTAAATGCGGAGGTTGGCAAAATGTTGCAATGATATTCCTTGCAATGACAAGGAAGAACAAGGACAATGTAATAATACACATCAATACATCAAACCAAGGTCTTCTGTCAACCTATCTAAAAGTTACACTGATAAACAGTACTTGTGTTGAACACTGGAGAAGAGAAGGGTCAAACAGCTGGAATATTCAATAAAATTTCATATAAGAGTCAATGTAAATTAATAGCTTATACAGATAGGTTAACTGCTGATCTTAATCTCTTCATCTGTTCCTCCAGTTCCAAATACCCCAGTCTCATACCCAGCACAATAGCAGAGCCTTTGGGGTAACTTCTCTTCATGGTCTCTCCCTATTCCAAGTGGATGAAATAGGCAGAACCTGGTTCAGCACTCTGCTCTCTTAACTCTGTGAACCCCTTTCAGACCCCCAGCTATCTCCGTTTGTGTCAACTCTGAGTCTCCAGAAACACATTTTACTTGGAAACTGCAGTGATCACAACTATCAGGTCCAAAGAAAATTTCCTATCAGGCAACACACAGTCAAAACACTGTCTAGAAATCCAGAGAGGAAAGAAAAAACTAAGGAACAAAACACCCATCCAACAAAGACAAAACCAGACATCAACACCTAGACCTATACTCATCCCAATCCCAGATGCCTAGATGCCAGTGTAAAACCATAGTCAAGCAGCCAGGACACCATGTCTCCACTAGAGCCCAGCTATCCTACCAAAGCAGTC
>JAQHUG010000207.1:3137841-3154566 GCA_028555095.1 Dicrostonyx torquatus | reverse complement strand
ACTGGAGGTCTGCACAGACAGGAAACAGGAAGTGATATGGCTGGGCAGAGAGGAAGTGAGAAGGCACTGTGTAGACAGGATCTCAGCCCTCTTTGGTCTGAGGAGTCGAGAGGTAAGGAGTGACTGTGGCTGGTCCTTTACTTCTCTCATCTTTTAGCTTTTACCCTGATATCTGACTCCAGGTTTTTATTTGATAAGACTAATTAGGATCATGCTTCAGATGTCTCTTCCTGCAGCAGATGGGAACAAATATAGAGAAGCACAAAAAGGCATTGTATATAGAGAGAGTCCTTGGTACACAGCTCTAAGTACACCAGATCTCTCCCCTTAGAGCTCAGGAACCACAAAGGAGAGAAGGCAGAGGAGTTGGGGAGACAAAGGGGTCTGGGGACACTAGGAGAGCAAGTCCCTCTAAAACAACTGAGCAAAGCTCATACAAACTCCCAGAGACTGGAGCAGCAAGCACAGGGCCAGCGTGGCTCTGCACCAGGCCCTCCCTCCTCATGTATACGACAGCTTTCAGTTTCGTGCTTTATGGGACTCCTGGATGTGAAATGAGTGGGCCTCTGATTGTTGTTCCTTCTCTTGTGGCTCTTTTACTTTTCTATTGGCTTGGCTTGTCCAACTTTTGCATGAAGATTTTTATTTTATCTTATAATATTTTATTTTGTTATGTTTTGTTGTTATCTCCTAGAAGCCGGTTCTTTTCTAATGAGAGACAGAAAGGGAGTGGATCTGAATGCAAGAGGAAGTGGGGAGGAACTGGAAGCAGAAGAGGGTAGGGGAAACTGTATTCAGATAAAAAAGCAAAAATAAAAAAAAATAAAAAGAAATTTTAATTAAATGCCAATGAACACATCCATAAAGTAGCATAAAGCCATCTATCTCTTGGCTTTAAAACATTGTTGGTGTGTGTGTGTGTGTGTGTGTGTGTGTGTGAGTATGTGTGAGTGCATGTGTGCACACTGTTGGGAGTGTGTGGAGGTCACAGGGCAGCCCTCAGGAGTTGGTACTTGCCTTTCATTGTGGAATCGGGGTTTGAACTCCGGTACAAACTTGGTGGTAAGAGCCTTACCGTTTGAACTAGTCTCACCAGCCCTCTCCCATCTTTTCTGAATAAAGCTTGGGTCCTGGTTAAAAGTAGGCTTGATGTGCTCAACAATTTGTAACTCATGAGATGTGCCAGGTACTGTGCCTGCCAGCCGCTGTGAGATAACCCCACATATGCCATGTTTGATAAGTGGCCTAACGGCTGGAACAGCATGCTGTCATTTTCCTAGGGAGGATCTCTTTTTTAAATGTCCCCTGGCATTTACTGCTAAGGCCACATGCATCCTCCTCATCAAGTTATGAATCTGACATCCGTCAGCACTCAAAGGAGACAGGGCGTCTGCTTTTTCTTGGCAGCCCCGACTTTCCCAGCAGTTGGCAGACTCCGGTGAGGTGGGAGAGGCTGCTCAGGTTCCGCCACTTGCCACTCTGCTTTGCGACAAAGCAGCTCCTCCTGCTCTTGTCCTGACAGGTATCTGTATGGAGCTCCTCCTAGACAGTGCAGTGACAGCTCTCCTCCTTGATCTTCTGGCTTGCTTCCCAGGGAGACGTCCTCATGCCATGCTTTATTCATGGTGTCTCCCTGGGTGCTTTCTTCATCGTAAAAGTCAGTGGTGGGGTGGGGCAGTAAATGAACCTGAAATAAAACTTGAGGGCAGTAATAAAACCGCCCATTTGTCTTCTGAAAACCTATGGCCTTAGATTTTGAAAGAAAAAGTGAATTTTGAGGGTTTTTAAGGATGCCTCCATAGAGGAAGCAGAAAACCCAATCTTGTTATTTATATTGAACTGGAGTCATGAAAAAAATAGGTCAGGGAGACCAAAATATCCTTTGCAGGGAAACATGGCAAACTTCAGATACCCTAGACTGTAGCCAGGAAAAATGATGGGATGGATGAGAAGTGGCCTGAAAGATGCTCAAATGATAGCTAAGAAATGAAGCAAGAGGGCATGAAGATTATAGAGGCAATATTTATTCTACTTTGCTTTAAAAGATTTCTTCACTTTAACTGCCATTGCCTTTTCTGAAGGAAGGAGAGTTAACTGTCCCCATCTGTGGATCTATAACTTTGGGTTCCACCAACCTTAGGTCAGAAATATTTGAAAATAAAATTGTCTGTCTTGAGCATGTACATGACATTTTCCTGTTTTCATTTCTTTGTATAGCATAGCAACTGTTTATGCAGAACTTACATTGTATGAGGTTGGAAAGGAATATAGAGATGATTGTAAGTGTGTAGGTAGGGGTATAGAGATGCTGTGTGAATTCTATGCTATCTTCTATAATGGACTTGACCATCTTCAGATTTGGGTATCCATGAAGAATTCTGGAACAAATTCCTCATGAATAATAAATGATAGCTTTGTATATCTTTATACTTTATAAGTAAAAAATTTAGAGTAGAAAGTATAATATTAATTGTCTATTCCACCTGCCCCACTTCCCAAAAAGAATCATGGTATATGTCTAGCTACTTGGGAGGCCAGGTCAGGAAAATCACAAGCTCAGGGCAAGCCAGGGGAACTATTATTATTATTGTTAGTATTATTTAGCATGTATATGTCTGTGTGTGTTTCACCTGTGTGGATGCTCACATATGTCATAACAGGGCATCAGTTTTTCAGAAGATAGAGCTACAGGCAATTCTGAACCCAATGTGAATGCTGGGAACTGAACTCATATCCTCCGGAAGAGCAGCAAATGTTCTTAATGACTGAGCCATTTCCTCAGTCCTTAGCTTGGGCAACTTAATAAGATTCTGCCACAAATTAAAAAGATGACTAGGGATATATCCCAGTGGCAGAGAGTTTGACTTAGCACATGCAAAGCCCTAGGTTTGATCCACAGTTTAAGAAATAAAACCAGAAAAATAAAAGCCTTCTCCTAGAAGAAATGGCCAAACAGTATAAGGTGGTGAGACTACAGCATTATCTTAATATTGTGCTGTAACTGTCTACACACATCTCAGTACCTTGAGGATTATGGTCTTCTCATGCCGGGTGATGTTGACGCTGTGGGGTTGTCCATTGGCCATGCTCCTATGGTCCACATCGATATTGTATGGCTCTCTGGTTCCTCCCAGGTTGTACCGGATCTGCAAGTTTCCTATGGGAGCAACAGGAGAGAGGCCCAGTGCTTTTTCGCTGGAGGTCTATTTCAGGGTCACCTCACCCACTGCTGCACATAGACCCGGCCCCTTCCAAGCCCACAGCTGCCATTTCAGTCTTGTATTTGGATCCACCACCCAGAGGCCTAGGCTTATAGTGCCAGAACGACACATGTTCGTGTTTGCCAATGACAAAAACCAGTGACCATTATCATCAAGTTGAAACAGCAGATGGTATAAATGCTCTGAGCGGATGGTGTTCAAAAATGATGAAGACAAATACAATATAGTATGGTAGAGATGCCTACAAGTTCACAAAATGCTACATGAAATAAAAAATAAATCTGGAATGCAGGGACTATCTCACTCCTTCAGTAAGAGTGTGACATTTGGCGTATAAAGGAATCATGAGTCTTATTAAAAATAAACATAATTTGAAAGAGATAAGTGCATGGGATTTTGAGTGGCCTCACTGAGAGCAAAGGGGCAAGTAATGAATCGTATTCAAGGTGCAGGATTAATCAGATGCAATTGAAGGACAAGATGGATGTCCCAGGTGTCCTGAGCCCAGTGATAGCTCATTTTCTTTTCACCTCCCCCAACAAAGTGAATACAATTTTTATTTCTTATTTGTAATCTTACTTATAATTTATAAACATTAATTTTTTCTCATTTTAAATTTAAATTGGTTTCATATACTTAATAATACTTGACATCTCAAAGGTTTAGGATGGGTCCAGCAGTCTTTAGCAAGAGTTTGACTAACACAACACCAGTGGATTCTTTGTTGGCTCTCATTTTTCTTTCAAAGAACTGATGTTCTAGTTTAAATTATAAGATAAAAATGATAGTAATCAAAACTGTAAAGTAAACAGGTGAAATAAAGGAATAAGAGGCTAGGAAGGTGGTTTGGCTGATAAGAATATGTGCTGTTCTTGGAGAGGTCCCGAGTTTGGTTCCCAGCACCCAAACTGAGTGGTTCATAATCACCTGTGCCTCCAACCCCAGGGAATCTGACACTCTCTCCTGCGCTTGGCAGGAACTGCACTCACACATGCCCGTACTCATCCCTACACATACACATAACTAAAACCACACCGTAAAACCTTTCATGAAGCTTCACTGTCTAGAGAGCGCTAACCATTCTAACGTCTTGGCAGTCTCTGCTACAGGCATTCTTCATGCACATATTTAACACAGGCACGTAAGTGAGTGTGGCGATTTCAAGCACCTCCTTCCATATTTGGGCATTCTAGAACATACCATTTAAAATGTAAAACTGTTTACCTGGAGTTGAAAGTTAGTATAATCAAGAAATAATTACATTCTATTTTTGTTAGAATTCAATAAACTGTTTTTGAGGGTTTTTTTTTTTCAAGACAAGGTTTCTCTTTGTAGCCCTGGCTGTCCTGGAACTTGCCCCGTAGACCAGGCTGGCCTAGAACTCAGAGATCTGCCTGTCTCTGCCTCCCAAGTGGTGGCATTAAAGATGTGAGCTACCACCATCTGGCTTTGTTTTTAAATTTTTATCCTCACATTTTGTTAAAATTTCTTTGCTATGGTATTTCTACCAAGAACCTACAATGTTTGTCTCCTAAATGTGCCTATATTACCTATTTATTTTCCATCTCAGGAGCCACACAGATTCATTAGAGGAGATGGCCCTCTCTCTGTGGTCCTGTGCCTTTTCCATCACCATAGCCATGCATTTTCCTATCTGCAGACCTCCCTGAAGCCGCCCTCTCTGGGGTCTGAAGACCTCTGCAAGAGCACTTAGCACAGATGTGTGCCTTTCTCCTGAACCTGAGGTATACACCAAGCTTCCAGCATCTACTACTTGGACTTCTTCACTCATTTCTGGCTTCTTCACTGGCACAGTTCTTCACCATCTTTTATTCTGGGTCCGCATCCATTTCCATGGTCATTGTATTCAGTATTAGGCTTTGTTTAAGGTGCAGGCACATCAGACCCCAAATCTGATATCCAACCAAACTTCTGTCCTGATCTGACTCTTTCCAACATGCAACTGCTTGGATGTCCCTTTGGCACCTTAGACATGGCATTGACTCTCTGTCTCATCATCTTTTTATGCCCTTTGGTAGAAGGGCACTTCAGGCCCTTATTCTTGCCATAACTCTAGCAATTCCCTTTTCAATGTTTTATGCACTGTAAGAAATTTTTGGTTTGATTTTGAAATCAGCCCCTGACTCTTACCATGTTTTATTTATTCTATTTCTACCTGCAGAACATCCTTTGCCTGGATGCTTGCAGCAGCCTCCACACTATTCTCTTTCAGTTCTCACCCCAGCCTATCCTTTGCCCCCCTCAGTTCCACACAGTGGTCAGAGTGAATCTCGGTTCGTAATGCAGCAGTGATTTCCTATCACTCTCAAAGTGAAAATTCGCGTCCTTACAGTGACTCCCTATGCCTTCCATGAGCTTCCACCGTCACCTTTAGCCTACTTTCCCACTTCTTTCCCTACTCACCCCTTGCCTGGACACATCAGTCTTCTAGCTGCTTCCCCAGAAGCCCAGAAAATTCTTGTCCCAGGACTTTAACACTCAGGGCTCTTCTGTCTAGTATGTTCTATCCCAGACTACTGCATAGCTGACCTCTCCCTCATTCAACCATCTGCTCTTAGGTCATATGCCTAGAGATGGTTCCCGCGACTTCTCCATAAAAGTGGGAATTGCTCACTCCGTTTCCTTATGCTCCACCTCCATGGCAGTTCTCACCATGCAACACATTCCAGATTCTGTTTCATTCATTTGTCTGTCTTCTCTTGTTTTAGCGAGAGCTCCATGAGAGTAAGAATTTTCGTTTTCGCTTCTTGGGGCTTTATAACCACTGTTTAGGACCCTGCCTGGCTAGAGGGCACTTTATGAATGAACGTCTTGCTTTTGTGCTTTCTTACCAACATTTCTTTGCAAACTGAGAGATCTTTCAAAACACGTAACTGATTCTTTTGCTGCTTCACTTAAAATCCCTCAGTGCCTCTCAATTGCTCACAGGGTGAAGGTTTATGTTCCTAAAGTCGCTGTGGAGTCCTGTCCCCTGTGAGCTGTGCACATCATGACACTTTCTCTCATCCAAACTACCTTGGAACCCTCCTATTCTTTAGAAAATCTCATTTCCTTCCTACCTCAGAGCTGTGGAAAAACCTGCTCCTTTCCAAGCTGTTCACTCTCCTCCCCTCAGTGTTTCCCTGACTTCCCCTTCATCCTACTAGTGTAAGAAATAGCTGTTATTTATATTTAAGGATATAATCAACCAGGAGCTTGGTAACATGCAGAGAAATCAAGTTGTCTTGGGTGGTGTGTGTGCTTGTATGCATTTGCACGTGTGTATCTAAACATGTGAAAGACAGAGGTTGACATTGAATATCTTTTTCAATTGCTTTCCATATTAATTTTTGAGGCAGAATCTCTCACTAAATTTGAAGCTCATTTACTTGGCCTGGCCAGCGAGCACCAGGATCCTCTCACCTCTGCCTTCCTGGTACTGAGAGTACAAATACATGCTGCCATACCCAGCATGCACTGTGGGTGACACAGCATCTAGTTTAGAGATTAGATATCTCAGATATGCATCGATATAAATTGACCATTCATTTATTCATTTCCTGGGAGCAAATCTATTCAGTGTCTATGCAAAGCACAGCTTCCTTCAAGCCCCCACGTGAGCTGTCTGTCGGACTCCAGGTGCAGAGTTGAATTCCAAACTGACAACTGTCCCACATCCCCAGCAGGGGTCAGATGCTGTGTGTGGATCTAGGGACACAGGAACAAGTGAAAGAAAAGCAGCTTCCTCTGTGGGTTGGAGGTCAGAGGAGCTGGTAATAATGCGAAACCCCAATGTGTCTCTCCTACTGTTCATCAACAGCTCCTCTATGTTTGCCACCTATATTAAGTTATTTTCATCTCTGTTCCTTTTTTATGAATTCTTCTGGCTTTGTAAATATGATTTAAAATCCTAGTAAGTGCTTCACATAATATTAACAGAAATTATTTGCTCTGAGAAAAAGGGATGAGCTAAAACTGTAAATGTATAGGTTGTGACTATCTATAAACAATCACGGCAACATTTGAGTAATAACATTTAAATGATTCATTTATTCCTTTCGAGTAACAGCAGAAGAGGACCACTAAGTGATGGTAGGGAAAATGTTAATATTTACCCATTAAAGTAAAATATTGTTCAGATAGGGAGACGGTTCCCTTCTTTTTTCTCATGCTCATCTCACAAGTGAATTAAAGTCATTATAAGGAATTGCTCTTTTATTGGCTGTAGCAAATCACATGCTTAACAGATTTACTATCTCCCGAACATCAGCACTACCATCAGCAGGCTCTCCCAGGGCACTGACTGTAGGCAGAAAATGTAGTGCTGGGGGCTTCACATCTCTCTGGAAAGACAGGGCATGTTTATAACAGGGACAGATAACAATGCATTACGTGCCAAACAAATGAAACTGAAAATAAGTGTAATTGGAGTTTGAAGCCAGAAGTCATCAGGAGGTGAGGGTTGGTCAGGGTGTATAATGGAAGGTACCTCACTTCACAGAGGGAAGTGAGGGGGATCAGGTCAGGGAGTGTGAGCATAAGAGCTGAGCACAGATGGCCCCAGAGGCTTTGCAAGCTTGGGTTTCTTGAAACCGTAGAGTAAGAGGTGTGAAGGCATAGACTGAATGGGTAGACTCTGGCTAGAGTACCTACTAGCCCTTATGTGGTGATCTGAATGTGAATAGGTTCATATGTCTGAATACTTGGTCCCCAGTTGGAATTGTTTGGTAAAGACTAGAAGGCATGGTGGACCTTGCTGGAGGAGGTGTGTTCCTGAGGGGTGGGGGTCTTTTGAACTTCCATTCCCAATGTGCTCTCTCTCTGCTTCCTGTTTGTGGACTCGGATATCAGCTCTCAGCTACGGCTCCAGCAACCTGCCATGATGATGATGATAGACCCCTTTCCCTTTGGAACTGGAAGACACAAATGAACCCTTCTTTCTAACCCCCTGGCCCGTTTGTGATGCTTTGTCACAGCAGTAGAAAAGTAGCTCAGACACCTTATCTTACACGCATATGCTGCGAAGTTTTTAGACTTAACAGGTCACTCCTCTGTAGAGTAAGCCATTGGCGGAGATGGCATTTTACAGATCAGGAAACACAAATAAAAGCTACTCACAGTTTATCCAAAGGAGCAGCAAAAGGGAGAGTCAGAATTTGAATCCAGATAGGTCTTCCCTAGAAGACTGATGGATCTCAACTGGAAGGTTATAGGATTTGTCTCTCGTGGCTTTTTTTTTTTTTTTTTGTGTGTGAGATAGATAGATAGATAGATAGATAGATAGATAGATAGATAGATAGATCTAATGCACTGACATAGGGAAAATGAAGAAATCTGGGTCTGACAAGTAGCAGAGGCATGATTCCCATCATTCCTCAGCAGATACACAAGAGGTGGGACAGCTGGTGTCTCTGGTGAGGGGACTGCAAACTCAACCCTATCATTTCCTCTGCCATTCTTGTGAGTTCACTTTCTGTGTTGTCATAATGTGGAAAATACCAGGAAGCCTGAGCTAGAAGAGATTTGATTTGGAGAGCAGTAGTCGGAGCAAAGGTCATGGGTCACCATGAAGGCCTGGACGGCCCACAAGAGCAGGGAAGATAGACAATCAGTTGGGGATCAGAATACAGCCTCCGAGAGGCAGAAGTGGTGGCTGTCAGGACAAGGAGGTTTCAGGGAGGCTGACTCTGGGAAATAGTGAAAGAGCTTTAGATATGTGAAGTCTGATGAAGCCAGGATATTTAGATAAGGCTTTTAAATTGTTTGTTTAGTAACCCCTACCCCAAGCATTGGTATCTATAAATGTGGTGGTTTGAAAAACAATGGTCCCCAAAGGGAGTGGCATTTTTAGGAAGTGTAGCTTTGTTGGAATGGCCATGGTCTTGTTGTAGGAAGGGTGTCACTATGGGGGTGGGCTTTGAGGTCTCCTATGCTCAAGCTATGCCTAGTAAGACAGTTCACCTCCTGTTACCTGTGGATCAAGATGTAGGACTCTCAGCTCCTTCTCCAGCACCATGTCTGCTGTGTTCTGCCATGATGATAATAGACAAAACCTCTGAAACTGTAAGGCCCCTCCAATTCTGAAACTGTAAGGCCCCCCAATTAAATCTGTTTCTTTATAAGAGTTGCTGTGGTTATGGTCTCTCTTCACAGCAATAGAAACCCTAACTAATCCCTAACTAATACAACCTTACTATTTTCTTTCTTAATGGTTTCTTTGAACTTTTTTTTTTTTTTTTTAAACAGGGTTTCTCTGTGGCTTTGGAGCCTGTCCTGGAACTAGCTCTTTTAGACCAGGCTGGCCTCAAACTCACAGAGATCCCCTGCCTCTGCCTCCTGAGTGCTGGGATTAAAGGTGTGTGCCACCATCGCCCGGCTCTTTGAACTTTTTTATTTATTATAAATTTCAGTTAACAAACAGATGTGGTATTTGGAGTGTGGAAAGATTACATTTCCCCCAACACTTTAAGGATGGTTTTCCCAAACCCACAAAGAAAATGTCTGGTTTTGATTTCCAACTACATCCATTGTGTTTTGGGGGTGTCTGCAATGGAGAACTTCCAGCCTGAATTCAGCACCTGCATCCAGAGACCACCCTCCCTTATCCTTTACAAGATAATTATGCAAGACTCTTAATATTTCTGTACCCCAGCCTTTCCATCCAGAGGAAAGGAGGAGAATTATATCTAACCCATCGTACTGTGAAGCTCATCAGAATCAATGCATCCAAAGCACTTAGGAGAGCGCTGTGCACAGGTGAGCACCATTAACTGACAACCATTATGGTAGAATCAATCAAATGAAGCTCTTTCACATGATAAATGCCCCCACAGGAGCACCATGCATGTAATGTGGACATAGGCAATCTGCATGCGAATTACCATGTATATAACTGGGGAGCAAATTTTAGAAAGGAAGTAACAGAGAAGCAGACAGCACCGTGTCCAGTGGTTCATGCTCATCAGTTTCTTGACACTTTCAAGATGACAGCCTCCTCTTGTGAGACATGAGAAGCCACAGACTGTCTGCCCACTAGGAGGCTGGTATACAAGGGAAACATCAATGGATTAAAAAACCCACAGAGTCTGATCCAGGCCAGTAATTGCCTGAACCCCTGAAGCATGGGGGTTGAGTATTCTTCTCTCTTGAGCTCTCGCTTTCTCGTTTTACTTACTTGTTTATTTATTTATTTTATTGTAAAAATGACATGTACTCAAAGTGAGCATCTGACAAGCACAGAATGGTATCACTTGGGAGAAACAAACCATACACATCTAACCACAGTCTGTGCTCACATTGTTGCTCTTTTGACCTATTCATGTTTGTTTTATAGAGCTAGGTTGAAATTATATATTTAAGGCTGTATCTTGCCTCCTCTTAGTGTAACCTTATATTATATGAACTTCCCCTATGTCTTTAACTATTTTTCACAGGCACTATTTTAATGGGGACATGGTAGTCCATAAACCAATGGCTCTCTTTTATATTACTTTACTAACGTGAACCTTTTATGTTCTTTCCAATTTTTATTTTCATAAGCAACACTACAATAAATATATTCTTGCTGAAGACGCTGATTTGGGGCTTTTTTTCATTAATAAATTCTAAAAGAGGAAATTCTGGGGCTCTGGGACACATAATTTTCTTTCATTTTTTTTAAACTTACAGTACATTGCCCAGAGAGTGTATTTGAAAATTCACTATTTTCCCAAATATTTAGCTCTATGGTTGTAATATTTTGGTTCTCATAGAAGAAAATCTTGTTCTCTAAGATGGTTCAACACTATTACTGTATTCCAACTATTGATACTGTAGACTCAATCAAATGTCTCTCTTTCACACGATAAACGCCCCCACAGGAGCACCATGCATGTAATGTGGACATTGACAGTATGCATGTGAATTACCACATTTATAGCTGGGAAGCAAATTTTAGTAAGGAAGTGACAGAGGAGCAGACAGCAGTGTCCAGTGCTACATGCTCATCAGATTCTTGACACTTTCAAGGTGACAGCCTTGAATGTCCATTAAAGAGCAAGAAGAGATGGCCAAAAGGAGAGAAAACCCCTTTATTTTAAACTCACACATTCCATAGGAAGTGAGTTAAAGAATTAACTTTCATCATACATCTAAAACACTTGTATTTATTTAAAAAAACTTCTTAAAACATTAATATATATATATTTTATATATATATATACGTGGGTTTTAGAGAGAGAGGAAATAGATTCCTCCATGTGCAGTGGTTTATTTGTGTACTTTTGTCCTAGTAAGACTCTTGATTGACTCTTGGCTGCTGAATGCCAAAGTCACTGCATTCTCACTTGGATCCTTTGGCTTAGTGTACAGATAATCAAGATGGCCGTAATGGGCCTGTCAACAGACAATTGTATAGCAGGAGGGGCCCACTTGCCGATCCCTCTTTGCTGAACTATAGCCTACCAATGGATTCTGGATGAGGGGCAGACATTGTCTTCAGTTTGTACCCATTGATGTTCCCATGGATAGATACAAACTCTCGGTCTCACAGATAGACCTAGTTAAACTTAGTGGCTATAAAACAAAAAGGTATGAATAGGGAAAAGGGATTTGTAGAGATGAAGTGGGGGTGGCTTTTAAAAGGGGTGAAAGGGAGATATGAGAGATGCCAGTACTCAGAATATACTATTTGTGTAGAAAACTTTCAAAGAATACATTTAATGAAGGTTTAAAAAGATGACTTCAAAAGACTGGGAAGATGACTCCAGTGGGTTAAGCACTAGCTACCCAAGTGCGAGGACCCAAGTCCAGAAGCTTATGTCTGTAATTCTAGCATGGTGATGGTGAGATAGGAGGCAGAGAGAGGAGAACCTTGGGAATCTCTTGGACTAACCAGGCATATGTAGTGGTGAACAGTAAGAGACCCTGTCTCAGTGAAGAGGCAAGGTGAAGATCGACACCAGGGGTTGTCTTCTGACCTGGACACGTGTGCACACCTGTATCAACACCCCAGTCCCTGCTCTAAAAAAGAGGTTTATGTACTTCAGGCCTAACTAGATTCCCAAGTGCAGGAATTCACAAGTGAAAACATCCCCTGTGTTCCCAGCAACTCTCTCTCCACGGACATATTTGTGAGTGTAAAGTTCACGGAGGCTTTAGGGATGGAAGCATTTCTGATTTTCTACTTTCATAGAGATTCCCTACATTTCACTGGAATCTATTGATATGATACTTTATCACAAATCAGGGCAGTTCATTCATTAAAGCTATGATAAATTTCACCACTTCAGAGCATGCTAAGACTTAGCACAGTAGCGAAGGTATTTATTTGACAGGAACAAACAGAAGCATTCGGATTCATCTCATGTTCACATAATATGAAAAGAGACTGCGTGTTCTATCAAATTGTTGCTATAAGCTCTCAATGGAAAAGTTGTTCTTCTGACTTCCAGATGGCAACGAGGTTCAAAGGAATCAGATGATTTGCTCAGCATCTCATGGGAAATAAACTGTCAGCTGAGAGTAATTCTGACTCTAGCATCTTTGGTCTGATTATTATCTGAAGGTAGAAGGCCAGGGATGCTTGTCCTTACCTGTGGGCTTGACCAGCACAGCTAGGAAGTCAGTGGTGAGGGAGCTGACGTAGAGGAGGATGCAGGGAGCTTTGGTGGTGCTGAAGCTGAAGTGGATCTGCTCCTGGGCCAGGTCTGGAGACAAGGGCTGCTGCTCTGCAGAATTCTCGGCCCTGCTGCCTGAGTCTCTAGCAGTGACCACTGGTGCCTGGAAGTTGTAGCGCAGCCACATGCCCTCTTCAAAAAAGGCGCCGACATCTGTTGAGAAGGAAAGACAAACTTGAAAACTGATGCAAGAGATCTGGGGTCTAGGCTAGCTATGTTTTGAATCTGGGTCGAACCGTTGTCATAAAAAATATGCCATGTAAAATTAAAATAAAATCAGTAATAAAAAACTTAATGTGGATGTGTATGCCTGGAATCCCAGCCTCAGGAAGCCGAGGCAAGAAGAATTCCTGTTCAAGGCCAGCCTGGGCTACGTAGCAAGACACTGCCTAGAAACAAAACAAGGACTACAAGCTAAGGAATTAGCATCATATTAGAAAGATAAATAATATCTAATATCCATTGGCTTTCTGGCTGAAGAGACTCCTGAAAATAAGGGCAGAATTATGACACAAACTTGAAAGAAGTCCAAAGAGAAATACTCCTTGAGACCAGATTTGATTTGAATATCCAAATAGAAAAGCCCTCAATAAGTTTTAAGACTTGGGAAACTTTGAGGAATTCAAATCACCAGACAGGATGTTAGAGAGACCTGGTTTCAACTTCACTTCTGTGGTTCCTGACCCGCCTTCCTAGAAGTTCTTAACTATCCTCCACTGGCCACAGTATTTCATCTCGGAAGCAGAGAGTAATTAGTACTCAATAAACAGTACCTATTAGCATTTCCGTCCTTATTACTAAGAAATGATTCAAAAGATCCCTGGCTCTCTGAGTCAGCCCTTTCCCACAGTCTAATCAGAGCTAATTGCCGTGTAATCACGTCCTGGCAGGCAAGTCCTTTTGTGGATTCCCCGCTGTCTGCCAAGCACAGTCTCAAAATCACCAGAAGTCACTTGAAGGTTGAGGCAGCCTAAAGATGCCCTTGGGCTTCAGCGGCTCTTTTCATGCCACATCCCCAAAGTATTTCTCAAATCTCATTGTCGATGCACCCCACTCTTCCTGCAACACTGGGCACCCATCTAAATTCGTGCACAACTTACTTCATAAAACACTACTCCATGCTGTAATTAATAGGACATGACACTTCTTTAAAAGTTATTCTTTTTGTTTTCTGAGACAGGCTATTCTTAAACTTGCTGTCTTCTTGCTTCAGCCTCTGAGGGCTAAGATTACAAGCCCGTGTCACCACCACATACCATGGTTTTCATCACTTATTTGTTTGTTTAGTGTGTGTGTGTGTGTGTGTGTGTGTGTGTGTGTGTGTGTGGTGAGGGGGAGACTGTATCTTGAGTGCTGCAGTGCAAATGTAGGGATCAGAGGGCAACTTGTGGGAATAGGTTTTCTCCTCCTACTGGGTGGGCCCCAGGACAGAACTCAGGTCACTGGGCCTGTCTGCGAGCACCTTTCCCTGCTGAGCCATCTTGTCAGCTCTAGCACTTTAGTTTCTAGTGACATGCTTTCATCTGGGAACTCTGACATTTCTTATTCCTGAAGAAGTAATTACAGAAGAGTGGCAACACATGCCCCGGAGAGACTTTCAGTCTTGTCAAATGCACTAACTTGTGTCAATGACTTGAAACTCTGTTTCCTTCTTTGTGAACTGGGTCCATCCTGGTGATGGCTGTGTAGATTAAATAAGTATGGGTGACCCAGTGCCTGGTTCCTGGAAATATTAGTGCTTAGTAAAAATGAGATGACTGCAGTTTCAAGACTGCCCACTACTGTCGGTTATGGGTGGCGGACATTCCCTTGAACCATCACTTCTTGCCACGGCACACATGTCTTAATCCAGTGTCAGCCCACAGGGGGCATCGCTACAGAGTTCACTGATTCTTACTCAGTTGTGAAGAACCCAGTCCACTCTAGATTCTCACCACAGGAAGCACTATTTTTGTTTCTGGCCTTTTTGCCACCAGGACATTTGCCAATGACGTGTTTGAAGGTATATATGGCATTGTCAAGTGATGGGAGGTGTACTTAGGACATCTAGTATACATAAAAGGATAGCAATGTCGGAGGACATCTTACATTTAAGGATTGCCTTGGTCAAAATCCAAAGGTATCCTTATTTGGAGACAGGATTGTTTCGGCAAACACCTATTGAACACTGACTGTGTAGCACAGACGCTGTTGGATCCTGAAGTTTCAATCTTTGCTCTTATGGAGCTCTTGCTATTGAGGAGGATTTGCATAATCAGGCAAGTAGGACTGCACAAGGTGTATGATTCCAGCACCAGGTACACAGGGTCCCTGGAACATGATGAAAACTGCTCTGTGTCTAGGGCCAAGGAAAAAAGACATTGACTCTTGACTCCAAAGAACCAGAGATGGTAGCTATGTAAAGGTGCGATCATGAAGCTTCCCGAATGGACAACAGTGTGGAGAACTCGCAGTAATCAGGGAGCTTTCAGGCCACATCACATCCACTCACCACAGCCCATACACTCCTTATGTATCTGTGGTTCCCCTTGAGGCTCCTGAGGCTTCCATCCTGTTTCAGGATGGGTATTGGATTACAAGAAGAGCTCTCCACCCCCTAGAGTTAAAAATCTCTGGAACAGATAGCTGCTCCCAGGGCAGGCCTCTGGAATAAGGCTTCACAGAACAGAGAAGAGTAGGACACACTGCCTGGAGCAAATCCTCTGAGAGAGATTTGTCAAAGAATGGAGCCATTCTTTAAGAACGGGCTCTGGCCTATGAGAGAGAAGAGGGGGATGTGGTAGGATAGGCTGGAGACAAGAGCAGAATCCATAGGATTCAAGCAAATCAGAGGCAGGCTGGGAAGCAGGCTATGCAGCCAAAGACATACCAGGATTTTGCAATTCAAGGCTGAGGGCTTGGGAGGGAGGAGGGTTGGAGTAGCAGAGGCCTGTCACACAGGGAAAGCCACCATGGCCCTTAACCTACAGATGCAGCAATCCCTTTGAAAAGCTTGAGCTTCTATGTGTCAGGATCTCTCCAGGCATCCTTTTCCCAGAGCTAGGACCTGAGGTAGATGGTGAGTAGTGCTAGCCCTCTGTCATTTCTCTGTTCACCCCCATTTGAACCCATTAACATCCTGATTCCCCAGCCTGGGGTCTAGACTTGCACTCAGAGGTTCTGACTCAGTGGGTCTAGACAATCAGCAGTTACCATAGGCTCCCATGTGATATGCGTGATATGCATACAACATTCAAGATCCTTGGAGTAGAAGGTGAATCAGGATGGTACTGGATGGCAGGTTGAGTGATCCCTGTCTGGATGGCATTATATATTCATTCGTTAACCCAGAGACAGCATTCCACAGCAGGTCATGGAGGGAAAGTCGGAAATCTAAAGGCCTTACATAAACAATCTGAAAACGTGCCTCCGAGAATTCTTTTGTATATTTTAGAGTCATCATTTAAAAGCTTTATGGATTCATGTCAGCTTTGGAGGAAGGAACAAACCAGGCTTAAATGTGTTACCCTGAAACCACATCATAAACCAACTGTTAGACTGAGGCCCCTGAGCAATGTAAATCATTTAAGGTTCCAAGTGGCAGATTTACTGCTGTCATTTCATCGTTTCAGACTGGTTTAAGAAAATGCCAAATCGGATACATTATTATCTCTTAAGTAACATCTCCATCCCTTCTAAATGAATAACTAAAAGAATCCTAATTTAACAATGCCCAAATAACATTATTTCCTTCACTAAATTATCCAAAAGCATTTAGAATGCTTGAATCTCTCTCTCCCTCCCTCCCCCTCTACTCCCTCCCTCTCTCTTTCCCTTCCTCCCCCCTCTCTCCCTCCTTCCCTCTCTCT
>JAQHUG010000207.1:3102761-3123210 GCA_028555095.1 Dicrostonyx torquatus | reverse complement strand
AAGAATGGATAAGGAAAATATGGTACATTTAGACAATGGAGTACTACCCAGCAGAAAAAATGACATCTTGAAATTTGAGGGCAAATGGGTGGATCTAGAAAACATCATATTGAGTGAGGTAATACAGACCCAGAAAGACAAATATCATATGTTTTCACTCATAACTGGCTTTTAGATATAAAGCAAAGAAAAACCAGCCTACAACTCACAATCCTAGAAAATTTAGACAATAATGAGGACCCCAAGAGAGACATATATGGATCTAATCTACATGCCAAGTAGAAAAAGACAAGATCTTCTGAGTAAATTGGGAGCATGGGGACCATGGGAGAGGGTAGAAGGGACGGGGAGAAAAAGGGAGAGGAGCAGGAAAAATATATACCTCAATAAAAACAATAAAAAAGTAAAATAAAATAAAGAAATTAGCATTAAAAAATTCAGGTCATAGGCCTCACTCTCTTAGAGCCAATACTAAGTTTAGACACAGTTCACCATTACCAGACTCAAAAACAAACTTAGAAAGCAGATTTTTCCTGAGTGTTAAGGTGATGCCATAATGATGGGGAGGAAACAGGTGCTTTAAGGTTCACCCAAGCAAAGACGGAAAAGCTTAAGATGTGAGTGAGGATCCAAGAATGTTTTAGGGTCTCAGAAGGTATTTTAAGGTGTGTAAATGCGGGTTATTCGGTCATGTAAATACAACTTATAAAGCATAAAAAGGCTTAAGTGTTGATAAAAAAGAAAGTGATCTGAGACATCTAAAAGAATAAAATATGTTCCAGATGTCTCTAAAAAACAAAAATAGAAAGAAAGAAAGAAAAAAACTAAATGACCCCCAAAGGGGTGACTATTAGGAGGTGTGGTCTTATTAGAAGAAGTGTGCCATTGTGGGGACAGGCTTTGAAGTATCGTATGCTCAAGTTTCCCTAAGTGTGACAGTTAGTCTAATTTCTGTTGCTTCTGAGTCAAGATGTAAGGCCTGTCAGCTCCAGCACTATGCCTACCTGCATGCTGCCATGTTCCCTACCATGATGATTGCTGTGGTTTTAATTAATATTGGGGTCCCTGGTAACAGGTCCCCAGGGTCGAGACCACATGGTCAGGTCTCCATGGTAGCGAATGGTGGCGGCGGCAGGTAGCATGAGACCAGACAGATATTAAAGTTAAGCATTTATTAAGATGGATTATGGAGGGGAAGAAGCAGAAGAGGAGAGAGAAGGAGGAAAAGGAAGAAAGAAGGGGAGGGAGAGAGGGAAGGGGGAGGGAGGGGAGCCCTCCCTGCCTCTCCCAAGAGCTGTGAGGTACAGAGAGAGAGAGAGTGGGGCTGGGAACTGCAGGCTTGCTTGCTTGCTTGTAGACAAGGAGTGGGCGTGGCTCACTCTTAAAGGGACAGAATCATTACAATGATAATGGACTGAACCTCTGAAATTATAAGTGAGCCACCACAATTCAATGTTTCCTTTATAAGAGTTGCCGTGGTCATGGTGTCTCTTCACAGCAATGAAAACCCTGAGACAGTTCATATGTAAATTATGCTTGATGCAGGAAAAGAAAATTTCAATTCTTTAAAATAAAATTCACAAATCATTTATTTCAAAATAATACCATGTAGAAATTCACCCCTAGTATAAAAGCAAATCCCCAAGGCTTGCAGTATCTGTGAGAGGGAAACCCACATTCGCCCCAAAAGCTCCCCCTCCGTAATTAAATTACTTCTCATTTTTTTTCTTCCCCAACTTTAATAATTTCATTCCCCTTGCTATATCACTCAGGGTATATTTTGTAACCTATATTTCAAAGATTGACAAGATTCTTTTTGTTCTCTAACGTCCCTGAGGGGCCAGAATCGAAAATTCCCAATTCACAAATGGGCTCTTTTCCAAAAGTTGATTTTTAAAGTCTGTAACTTGCAACTTGAAAATATTTCCTTGTAGGAGTGAGGCGTTGAGTGATGGTGTGTTTGCAGGAGCGAGCTCAAGCACAGAGCCGCTCGGGCTGTGTAATAAGAGATAATTGAAGAGTGCCACTGTGTATTGGTAATTAAAACAGAAAAACAGCAGCCTGAGATGAGAAGGTTTGTTTTTCATTTGAACTCCAGGGAACAGTGTCCACAAGGATTTCATCTAATGCATCCTTTGGAGTGTTGGTCAAGGAAGAATGATTGGCTCTGGGGGAGGGAGAAGCCCTCTTAGTGCTCTGCCTATTCCCATGGTGTAAATACTGTTGTCTCGTTTGATTTCAAAGCTGCCAGTACGACGTTGCTAAATAAGGAGTCAATAGAGGTCAATAGAGGTCTCCAGACTATTCGAGATGTTTCCAGCCCATGAGATTTTTGTCTCCTTTCTACTCATTTTGGTGGCTGAAGATTGAACCCAGGGCCTTACATTCCGATCCTTCCAGTATGTGTTTTCTACCCACACACATAGTCACGGACCCAGCCTCCCAAGCAAACAGGGCTTATTGAGCTCCGGTGGTACTGGCACCCCAAACCCTCTTCTAACCCCCTTTCCAAATACCCTGGACTCTGGAAGCTCTGCAAAGCTTCTGTTCAAATTTAGGAGGAGCTCCTGGAAAGCAGGGTCTGCAGTTAGAAGGCCTGGGCCTGAGCAGTGGCCTCGGGGTCCTGCCACCCTGTCCTGGCTGAAGGTCAATGCCTGTGATGCTCACTCTCATTAGCTGCTTTGCAATTAGTGGTCTAGTTAAAAACTTTGGTGAATTTTAGGAGCCCTGTTTCTAGGTCCCTTGGGCCTTTGCTTCTGCTGGATGTCCTTCTGCACTAGCTCTTTTCCTTTTGGGCAATTTGCACATCAAAGCTCTGTCTAAACTCCTGGAGGCTCTGCTATCCTGAATCACAACCAGTTTCTTTCCTGGCTTTTGCACTGGCAAAAATCTGCTTTATTTCCCCAAGCATGCCACTCGATTTCCCTCCTGAATGTTTTTCATTATGTTTGTTTGATGTTTCCCTCAATTTCTTATGAGCGTTTTTGGACTAACAACATTGGACGTGGGTTGGGCTAATGCTCACCTCTGTTCGTTCTGTGTCCTCAGGTGGATATGTATCTATTTTAACCAATCTCCCACCGCTCTCTCTAAAGGACTGGTCACTTCCAGGTCAGTTTCTATATAATAAGTTTTATGTGCCTGAATTTGTCCAAAGGAGGAAAAATGCCAAAGAAAAAAAATCTTTTAAGTTGAACCTGAACAGTTCACTCTCCCTGTGAGACTCAAGTACCGAGCACATTACTTTAAACACATCAGCGAGCTGTGGCTTGGCCGTGTAGGAGCCAGGGGGCCTTCTTGATAGAAATTTAAGAGCAACAGCGCCGAACTACTCTAATAAGTGTATACTACAGTAAGACAGTCTGCGTCTTGAATCTTCAAGGTCAGGCTCCTACAGCTTTGTTGGTACCTATTATTGGCACAGTCAGTGATGAAGCTGAGTAAAGGCTTTGCTGCAGAAAACATCATTTGGAGGCATCTAATCAGGGATTCGTGAGGAGATAGTGAAGGCAGAATCCTAAGTTGTGGGTTTCAGCCTTTGTCTTGGCTACAACTAGCTCTGTGACCTGGGTCAGGCAATCTTTTGATTGCGGTAGGCTTTAGGTTATTGTCATCCCAAAGATATTGTCCCTTGAACCTATGTCTGTCTCTGGTTAGGATGGAGTCTTTTTCACTTATTCTTCGGACTAGTTAGAAAGTATATTCCATAACCCATGAGCTCTCAGAGATTAAGTGAGGAATAAACGGAGGTTAAATTATTAAGTGAAGGCAAGTGAAATTTAACTGGGGCTGGGGTAGGAGAAGCACTCTAGGGAGAGCAGTGACTGTGACAAAGGCCTAAGGAAGGAACAGGCATCGAGGACCAATGCAGAGAGGCCAGGGTATCTAAAGATCAGGGTGGGTAGCTGTTGTCAGGGAATGGGACTTTAGGGAGAAAGCAAAGGGTCCAAAGCAAAGGAAGGGTCCTGAAGGGTCCAAAGCAAAGGAAGGAAGCCTAACTTACTAATGAGATCAATGTGCTGGGGAGACTGGCTTGCTCCTATAAGACCAGTACTTAGGAGTCTAAGGTAGAAGGATTGCTGTGAATTTGAGGTCAGCCTTGGCAACATATGAGTTCCAGGTTAAAATGAGTTATACAGCAAGACCCCTTTTCAAAAACAAACAAACAAACCAAACCAAAACAATCCACTGTAGCTGGCTGCATTTTGGTGAATGGGTTGAAGAAAGGGGATAAGGATACGACAGACCACTGCATAAGACAGAGAAAACATCAGTGATGGCTTGGACTAACAGAATAAAAAGATGCTTAGGGAGACATGAGAGGTCCTTGGCTCTTGTTAAGAAAAGGGAGATGGGGCTAGGGAGATGGCTCAGTGAGTAAAACACTTGCTGGATAAATGTGAAAACCTGGGCTTGACTCCCCAGAACCCACATAAAAAGCCACTGACAGAAAAAAAATGCTTGGTATTGTGCGTATAGGAATATGTTGGTATTCATTCAGCTTAGCACAGGTTGAGCTCTGTTTCTGAGTCAAGGAACTGGGATATCAAAGAGGTCTGGGCTAGAAAATTAAAAATTTATAATTGTTATAGATGATATTGAATACCAGGAGCACAGGTGGATTCTCTTAGGGGAAGTGGGCTTCAAGTGAGAAGAAAGGGAGGTTTGGAATAGCCACAGGGGTCACACTTTTGAGGCAGGAAAGAAGAAACAGGGGGAGGATGGAAGTCATCTAGAGCTCAGGGTTCATGAGGTCACTAAAAGAGGGGCTTTCTAGGAAGAACTGGGAAAAGGTTATAATGCTGTTCAGAGATCCAGCCACATTTTCATCAGAGAGAATGTTCTAGAATCCTTCTCCCTTCTGCATTTTCCCTGTCTAAGTCAATGCTCTAGTCTCCCTCCTTTTGCTGAGGCAACGTCACTTTGGCTGAGAGCATTGTAGGCCTCTCAGATACCAAAGGGAAAGGGCCATGTCTACCCTGGGATGCTCTTCGGCTGTCCTTTGGCCTTTTCTGGAAGACTTTTCCTTGCTAATCCACATCACTGTCTTCAGCGTATCGTAATAGTTGTACCCTGAAACCTGCCCTGCAACTTTGTCTCACTCTAAACCCACACCTTGTCTCCATTGCTTCAAACCTCCAACCTCAACTCATAGACCAGAGCTCCCCAACTCCCGCCATAGGGCTGAACTCACTACCTCCTCCAAGGCCCTTCCTCTCTGCCTTTTCTAGTTTGTGAATGACACCTGGGTGTTCACTCAAAGGCCAAAGTCTCAGGTCACTCTGAGCTCTGGACCATCTCTGGAATCTTCCCCCTCCCCCACTTGTCTCTTGGTAATGAGTCTGGTTCAAGTGCTCTGGTCTTACTTTGACATCTATGATGACTTTTCAAGGGCTCCCCTCTAGAGATCTAGTGCTCCATCCTTCATATTCTACACTTTTTTGTTTGTTTGTTTGAGACAGGTTTTACTCTGTAGTTTTGGAGCTTGTCCTGGAACTAGCTCTTATATACCAGGCTGGCCTCGAACTCACATCTCACAGAGATGCCTCTGCCTCCTGAGTGTTGAGATTAAAGGTGTGCACCACCACCACCTGGCTCACTGTTTTTAAAATTTTTTTCTTTATTATTTGTGGCTCCATATCATGTATCTCCATTCATCTCCCTGCCCCTTAATATACTCCCTATCCCCTTTCGACACCCCCCAAAAAATAAAGTAAAATTTAAGAGAAAAGAAAAACAGAAAAAATAAAAAAGGACAAACCTCATTGTAGAAGCTGTAGTGTGACACACTGAATCATACAGTATACCTTTTAGTCCATGAATCTTTATTTGCAAGTGCTCATTGCATAGTCATTGGTCTCGTTCAAGGCCTCTGGTTTCTGCTACACTATTGATGCTGGGCCTTTACGGAGACTCCTCTCGGATATCCTGTTGTTGCCCTGTGTCATGGAGATCATGAAGTTTTAGGTCTGCAGGACCAGTCCCTTCATGTGTTTCAACAGTTCATAGATGGGCTGGATGTTAGGGTGGACCAACTCATAGCCCTGGTTCTGGGCCTGGGTGGCCACTGGGTTGATTAGCCCATCAACTGTCCCCCATCCTCAGGGTGAGCACTCCAGCATTGCCCTGGCTAGTTTATCCTATGCAGCAAGGACCAAGGGGGCAGGACCGGTTCTCCTGCTTTCATGCCCTCAGAGCTGGCTCACCCTACAACATCATCAGGGCCAGTTCTACTGTGCTGTCCAGGTGAGGTGCAGTTTCCACTTGCCCAAGTGCTGCAGCTGGTGAGAGGCAGGGCCAGTTCTCCTGCTCTCATGACCTCGTGGCAAGCTCTCCCACCTGCCACAGGTGGTGAGAAACAGAGGCAGGGAGGCATCTCTCACATTCTTGGGGTGGCTTACCTGCACCCCAGTCAATAGGACCAGCTCTACCACTGGTGTTTTCTTTGGCACCATCCTATGCGGTTTAGGGGTTGAGGGTGTTGCCATGCCTGTTCTACATAGGTTTACTTCTAAACTGAAAACTGGTTTCTCTCCTCAGAATTTTGCATATTGGTGAAGAGGGTTAACACTAGTAGCATATAAAGTAAATTATTTCATTATTCCTCTAAAATATTTATTGAGAAGGTTTTGTAGGCCTGCATTGTGCTGCATGCTAGCTTTATTTCCCAAATGTCCTTCCTACCTTCTTTACCCAGATTTGAACCTCCTCAGCCTCCACATCTATTCTGTCTACACTCTGTATGTGCGCAAGTCACATGGGCTACTTGAACACCCCATTTCTTCTTCTTTTCGGTCTTCTACCTGCCCTTACAGTGTCTTGTCTACTCCTGGGTTCAGCATAAGACCTGTCTCCTTCCCGGGGTGCTCCCTGTAGTGGACAAAGCTCCTCCTTTGGTGTTCCCAGCATCATGTTCTAACTCTACTATAGCGGGTCTAAACTAGTCTGTGTTTAATTTAGAAAGCATTTCATGGAATTATACTCTTTACCCCATGGTGATAATGAAAGCACATATAGAGTGGAGTTTTCCCTAACAGAGCTCCCGGTTGCTTGGGAGATGAGCAAACTTATCCCACAGCATGGTGTGAGATCTCCAGTCACAGGGAAGGGAGGAATAAACATTAGGAGAAGAAGACAACTCTGTCTGTGGGCAGTGTGGGAATGTCCAAAGGCTTCATTAAGAAAGCGATTTCCGAGTCAGTTCTGATGAATGAGTGAGTTTCTGCAGTCAGGTGGGTGAGGGTGTTGCTTGCGTGGAAATAGCTGCAGAGAAGCCTGGAGGAGTGTAGAAGGTAAGGGTTCAGAGTGTGGGCAAACCCTAAAGCTGCAAACAGACATAAAGCATCCGGTGTGCACTCCCAGAATTCCGAGGCAGATGGTCTAGGGAGGTGCTGACCATTGGCCAACTTTGACTAGTCCTCAATGGCTGTCTACTGTGTCTGGGCTGGAAACTGCTGCTTAGATATGGCTGGATCTTTTAGGAAGTTCCATGGAAAATAGAATGAACCTCATGGAAGCTTTCAAAATCTCTTAGCCAAAACTTTTAAGTATTCATTTTTATTCATTGTATGTGTGTGTGTGCCTATGTGAATGTATGTGTACCATGTGTGTGCAGAGAAGGGATTGTAAGTCTCTCTGAAACTGGAGTTACAGGTGGGTGTGTGCTGCCTGATGTGGGTGCTAGGAATCAAACTTGGTTCCTCTGGAAGAGCAGGAAGTGCCCTGAGCCACTGAGCCATCTTTCCAGCCAGTTAGTTTAAAAACTTTTGGAAGAGCAATACATACATAACAGATCCTATATCCTCCATATCTAGATTATCCAATTTCCCATCCTTTTCTCCTCCCCCTCACATCCTTTCCCTTGCTTGCTTGTTTTCTTTTGTATGGTGCTAGGGATGGAACCTGGGGCCTGGAATATACTGGACAAGTAACTGCTCTACCACCAAGCTGTGTTCTCAGCCCTAGATTCTTTAACTTTTAACCTTTTATCATAATTTTTCTTCCCTCTCTAATATTAAATAGTGTATTTGATAATATAAATATTTAATTCTAAATATTTAAAACACAATATTTGTATTTATAGAACAAAATACTTAAGCATTTTAGAACTAAAGTAATATAAACTTTAATATTATATATAATATTGTTATAGAATTATTGAATAATCTGAGAACAACTTGGAATCAGAAAAATCAAGGTTAACACACTATTGTATCATTTCTAGAAAAATGTATACAGATATAAATATTTGCATGCATACATAATTTTTGAAAACCATTTTTAGAATATGTATGTATGTACATACATATTACATACACACACATGCGCACACATGCAAAGTCTTTTAAATATAAGAGGTTCTGCTAGGGACCAGGCCAGGGACTTTGAAGTCGGTACTCTGACTTCTTACTAGGTGTAAGTACATGAAGGGAAAACCGGCTTGTCGTTGCAGCCAGCCTCCAGCCTCCAGCAGCTGAGTTGAGCTGAGCGGAATTTGAATTTTTTACAGCAACAGTGTTTTCTTAAACTCATTGGCCCGAACTGACTTTTCAGAGCTGAGCATTTTTGGTTGCATTCCCTTTGCAAGGTGGCCTTGCGGTGAGCGCTGTCAGCCCATCGGCCCACTCACCGTTCCTTAAAAAGCAGTCTGTTCAGGAACTCACTCTAAGGTGACTTTACAATGGCAGGGCCACAGGAATGAAAGGTTCAGGCTCACAGATGTTGCCAGCTCTGCCCTTTCTCCCCTTCGCTGGCTTGTTTAGCTACAACTTACGAAAATGAGGTTGGTCCATTCCTAAAACAAGTGAAACTGTCTCCATGCTCGTGTCTCTGCCGCATTTCACCTTCGCGCTGCTAACTTTGCAGTTGTCCAAGAAACAACTGCTTTTAGGATTATCTATTTGTGGACTTATTTAATGAGATAATTTGTGTCTGCTCCATACACCAGATATTTGTGTCCATTCTGTTAATAAGTAATCACAGTCTGTCGCTCTGTGCCAGTGGTTCTCAGCCTTCCTAAGGCCATGAGCCTTAGTATTGTTTGTCATGTTGTGGTGGCCTCCAACCATAAGAGTTATGTTTGTTGCTACTTCGTTGCTGTAGTTTTGTTCCTCTTACGTAAATATCTGATATGCAGATGGTCTTAGGTGACCCCTGGGAAAGGGTCTTTCAACCCCCCGGGTTGGGAAATACTGCTTTATGCTTGACACAGACAGCTCCTTATTCTCTTTCTTTCTTAGCTGATCGGAGTCAGAGTTGTTGACCATTGTATTTACCCTGCCATTGTGATAAAATACTCTGACCAGGGAACTTAAAGGAAAACTAACGGATACAGCACATCCATGTGGGGGAGCTATTGCAGCAGGAGCGGGAAGTCACGGTTACACTTGAGATACCTCAGAAAGCAATGCCCCAATGGCTGTGCTCAGCTTACTTCCTCCTTTGTATTCAGCCCCTGGACCTCCATCCATGGACTGGTACCACCTATATTTAGGGTAGATTTCGCATATCAGTTAACCTAATTTAGACGATCTCTTGTAGACATGGCCAATGATTTGTTTCCATGGAGATTATGAATCTCCTAAAGTTGATAATATAAATTAACCAGCACACACATTATCTTCCTTATCATGCTATTTTTTTGTTGATGTTATTGATTATGCATTTTGAACTGGCATGTCCTTCAACGAATGCAAACTTTCTTTGCGCCGTCTGTCATTTCTGGAGAACAGGCCTCATCTATACACACAGCATCACAAAGACAATCATAGTGGCAACCTCACCCTTTGCATGGGAAATGGACTCAAGTGTACATTCTCCGGACCTGTTCTATTGACTATATGTATTGTGTGCTGTAACCACTCACTCTACCACTTGTAGCTCAAGTGGCTGTTCATTTCCCACTTAAGTTATCAGAGCTTTCACCAGGTTTGGAGACGTTTGTAAAAATGATATTTGCTGAAAGCTACTTATGACGCCAGGACTGTGAGAAGAGGACAGTCCTGAGGACACTGGGCTCTGCCTGCCAGGTGTCGTCCCGACAGTGAGGCTGCACATCCCTCCCTTTCTGATGGCCCGCCTAACTTTGTTTTGTATTACTTATTCTCATTTGAAATGAATTAAAAATATAATTCAGTTGAAGGCTTTTCTCACAGTAAGCCACAATATCACATATGTCTGCTAAAGACCAGGGGCTCTTTGAGTTAAGACAAGGAGTTTCATTCAGCTTGTGTCTCCATAACCCAAGAAAAATCCTGCTATATGCTATATGCTTGATGCATATATAGTTTTCTTTTTGTGATTTATTTTTATGTTACCTGTTTAGGTGTTTTGCCTGCATGTACGTCTGTACACGTGTGCAGCACTTGTGGAGTTCAGAAGAGGGTGTCCGAGCTCCTGGAACTAGATGTGAGCATAGACAATTTCAAGCTACAATGTAGCCGGGTGGTGGTAGCACACGCCTTTAATCCCAGCACTCAGGAGGCAGAGGCAGGCGGATCTCTGTGAGTTCAAGACCAACCTGGTCTACAAGAGCTAGTTCCAGGACAGGCTCAAAAGCCACAGAGAAACCCTGTCTTGAAAAACCAAAAAAAAAAGAATCAAGCTACAATATAAGGGCTGGGAATCGAACCTGGATCTTCAAGAAGAGCAGTGAGTTCTCTTAACTGCTGAGCCATCTCTTTAGCTTCTGGCGTATATTTCTGGATGAACAGTAATTAATGACAACGTGGATCTATCTACGTACACTCACATGTTTTTAAAGTTATTTCTCCCACTACTCTTCTCAGAAACAAGACATCTTGTTGATGTGTTTCTATCGTGAAAGAAAGATTCATCTAAAGTAAATCAAGACATAGTGAAGCTTGGGGTAGTGATGCACACCTTTAACCCAGCACTTGAGAGGCTGAGGCAGGTGGGTCTCTGTGAGTGAGGCCGTCCTGGTCTACATTGTGAGTTCCAGGATAGCCAGAGCCGCATAGTATGATCCTGTATTGAAAAACAAAAACAAAAACAAAACAACAAAGACCAAATACCAAAAGAGGAGGAAAAAGACATAAACTGAGATAGTTGCATGTTTTTGAACAATAAGTTCAGGATTATGAATTACCCAGAGTTCCTGAAAATGAGATCGTCAAGGAAGTTGTTATGCTTTGCTTTTGGTGGGTGCAGGAGAAAAGGAAGTGAAATATGGAGAGAGGAAAGGAAATGAAGGCAATGAATGTGGGCCACCCGGTCTCTGCATTATTGCGCATGACCTGGATAATTGGGCTTTTTGAGCCCGTGACACAGCGAGACGCCTCTTGTCATCTTTATGCATGATGTGCTTGTAATTTATCTGGGAAAATGAATATCACGGGGTTCTGGGTCTCAGCCAGATGCTATTTTCCTTCTGCCACAATGAAAATGTTTTCTTTTTAAAGTGAGGAGACAGCCTCAGTTATGAAACCACAGCAAAACATCTACTGTTTTTCTTCTATTAGGATTTCCCATTATTTTAGATTCTTCTTTTTGTATCATATCTATGGAAAAAATAGATGAATTCATTATCATGTGAAATAAATTTATTCTTCTGTGAGAGAAATTGAAAAACACTTGTAAAAGACTCTCTTTGTGGATCTATAACTGTCCTGTGACATAAAATTAATCTTCTGGGAAATGTGTGATTTCTAGACAACAAATATGAATGCAAGGGTATATATTCCCCCCTGAACTTATAAGTACATGTACACACACACACATTCTCTCTCTCACACACACACGCACACACATACACATACCCTCTGGAATACCTCCAAGTAGTTTTCCAGGAAACCTTTGTTTTTGAGTGACATGCCCTGCCTGGAAAGCAGGAGAGCTTGCTCTTTGACTTGTCCATCAACATCATGGAAACTGATGATCAAAAGCAACCTCTGGGATCCAGAGGCCGAGGCAGGGAAAGCTGCATGGTGTGTCACATGACTGGCTAAATCTTCACAGGGAAGCTGCATTCTACGTGAGGGAAAGTATTCTTTGAAAGCCCTTGCTGTTGCCAGCATTCAAAGGCCACAGTCTGAAGTGTAGTTTTCTGGTCTTTCAAAGTTTTGATTTTCTGTTTCGCCTAAAAGCAGTCTTCTCCCAAGAGACTCACTTGCCTTTTCTGCATTTGCATTCTCCTCCTTAAATGGAGGACTTCTATGCAAGAGGGATTTTGAAATGTTCTTCATCTTGAACATGGCTACCCTATGAAGGCTTGACCATCCAATAGGACATAGATAGAAAGGAGATGGCTTGGTGGGTAGATGACTTGTCAGGCAAGCATGAGGACCCAGCTTCAATCCTCAGCATCTACCTAAAAAACCCAGAAGACTTTGGGGGCACATTTGTGATCTCAGTACTGGTGCACAGAGAAAGGAAGATTCCGAGGGCTTGCTTTTGAGCCATATCAGCAAATTCTATGTCCAAGTTAGAGACCTTGTGTCAAAAAATAAAGTTGATGGCTCCTGAGGAATGACAGACACTCAAGGTTGACTGTGGTCCTAGCACATACATGTATGCATGCCTTAGTGTGAATCTGTATCCTTACCCTGCCAAGAGAGAGAGAGAGAGAGAGAGAGAGAGAGAGAGAGAGAGAGAGAGAGAGAGAGAGAGAGAGATCCATAGAGTTGTAACGTACTCCTGAAAGTTCAGCTGCCTAACAAGGACATACTGAAAAGATGAGCAAGGGAGTACCTAGGAATAAGAACAAAATGTCCTTGAAAACCCATTATGGTATGCTGTCACTTGAGAGGACATTTATGGTCACAGTCCTCACAGCCACAGAGCAGGGATGCAGTAATTTCAGGGTGGAAGATTTTAAAGGACTGTGGCAGACATTTACCCAACTCTATCTCAGGAAAAACGTCCCAGGGAAGCACGCAGAGAAAGAGGCATTTCAGACAGTTAGTAATGGCTATTAACCTTAAGTGGGACATGGATCTGAGAGGAGTCATAGGGAGTAGGTGACTATTACCAAAACACATTGATGCATGTGTGAAATTCTCAAATAATCAATAGAAGTATTATTTTTAAAAATAAAGTGAGCTTAAAACTATGAGTCATGTGCTCACAACCACTATAGACTTTGCTGTTACATTGTTTATTTTCTGGTCATGCCCTCTTGCCACGCCTCTCACATGGGAAATGTGCAGAATCTTTAAGAACAGAGAGAGACTGTGATTTCAGTCTAAGCTGGAGGTTCCTCAGGCAGATGGTCTTGGTTGGTACCCGATGATCTCTACCCACCTTGCCAGCTTCTTACACTGTCACTAGTGTGGAAGTTAGGAGTCTCATTTACACACCCTCCTCCCGCCATGTTGAGATTTGTGTGGGACAAGAACACTTGCATTCCGGGTCTGTGGTTCCAGCCAGAAACAACCCCTTTGCCTTTCCTGTACCTCTAGAATACCTCGAAGGATGCCCATGAAAATGGAACTTGAAAATCTAATCTCTCCTAGGCAGGGTGGGGTTCCCGGGAGGACATGACTGATGGAACTCTGACTTTGCAGGAGCTCTGAAGATTCCATGCTTGAGCTGCTCTGCCAATTGCCACCTCCCGTGTTAAAATTCATTTCAAGATGTAGCAAAGGCTTATAGAATGAGAGGTGCTGCTGTGGGGCTCGGGGCTGCCAGGACTGCTGGAGTACTTTGAACTGTGTGTGTGTGTTATTGCTATAATCATAAAAAATAATTTGTTTCTTGGTCCTGAATGAGTCTTGTTCTGTCACCAGGAGCTGCTTAGGTTGTTTGAATTCTGATGCCCCATTTTATACACTGGCTGTTGAGGTGCCCTGAGAGATGTTAAAAAAGAACAGATCAACACTTTGGCTTTGTTTCTGGCATTTAAAAGAATTATTCTAGAGAGAATTTCTCTTGTTTGGTGACCTTTTTCTTGGGGTACTGCTGCAGGCTTTAAAAAAGAACCTTTTTTGTTTTCATTTATTGTACAGTTTTAAAATGACATAATCCACCAAGGGTCTTTCTTTGCAGCCTTTCTCATGGACTCACTTCCTGTGGAGAAGTGATCGGAAACAATGAAGAGATGATTCCAGGCAAACTAGGATCCAGATTAAGACATCCCATAAGCTTCTTTTCTAGCTTTAGGTCAAGTGAGTTCTATTTTAAGTGAATTTATGTTAGGTGTTTTTTTTGTTGTTGTTAGAAGAATGACTTTCCCTGTTGTGGATATTTTATGACCCAAATTAATGAGGTAGCCCATGTGTACAATTTATAGTTAAATATGTAAATAAAGGAACATAAACTAAGTTTAATGTTGCATGATTTCAAAGATTCCTTTTAGGAACACACAGTTAAGTGGTGAGGCAATCCCTGCCAACACTGAGTAGACTCTGGGATCTGGGGGCGGCTCCTGAAGTGTCCCCTGCCCATCCCCAGCCATCTTATATCCCCATTGTTGAGAACCCCAGCTCAGGGGTCAAGAAAACGGGTGCTACAGAGACCGTGTTCCAGTTTGTCTGCTACTTACTTGGGTCCCTCTGAGCAAGCTCTTTAACTTCTCCGTTTCTCAGTTTTCCTGTTCTAAAGTGGGTCTAGTGTCAGTATCTCCTGCTGTGACAGTAAATGAGCTCATTAACAACGCTGGACATCACAGTTTCTGGACCTGTGACCCACGCCCCTGACTGGATGTGGAACAGATGTGTTAACAGTAAAAGGCTTGATTGATTCAAAAGCAAGCACAAGGAATCTGAGGTTCTTCTGGTTGCATAGGCCTGCATTGTCTCACAGGTCTGCAAGCAGCCTCAGCTCTAAACGTACAACATGCACCCTTTGCATTGTGGGTGCCAGCAAGCCAAGCAACGCCATCAAATACTGCCTGAGAAACTGTAGCTCCATTGTAGAAAATGTAGATACCATTGCATGTTATGAACTGCAATATTTTTATTGTACAAACACAATTTCAGAGTTCTGTGCTCTTACAGAAATACTGTGTTTACAATGAACTTTTTCAAAAATATGGATGCAACTAGAAAAAAAAATCATCCTGAGTAAGGTAACCTAGACTCAGAAAGGCAAATATGACATGTACTCACTTATAAGAGTATATTCGTTTGTAAGAAGATGATAAACAAGCTTCAATCTACAGATCCAGAGAAATTAGGTTAAAAAAAAAAAGAGAGCTCCAAGGGGATGCATAGATCTCCCTGGGAAGGGGAAATAAATTAGTCTTTCTGATAGACTAGGGAACAGGTGGGGACAGGAGTGGGAGGGATCAGATCAAGGATGAAAAGGATGGAGGGAGAATGAGGGGTAACTGGGGAGCAAGAGGGATATGGACACCCAGTGCAGTGGAAACTTTCAGGAATCCAGGAGCGGGACCCCAGGGAGGACTCCTAGTAATGGAGGGTACATGGCCACCACTGAATGGGCCACCTCTGTAGCCAGGCAAGGCTTCCAGCAGTAAGCCTGTGCTCATTAGGGCTGAGCTGCTAATTGAGGATGTTCTCTGAAGATCCCTAAGCAACCCAGGCTTATGCTAAGACAGAAGGCCATTCTCTGAAAACTGGCAGTGGGCCTTATTGCAGAGGACATCCACACAACTCATTGAATGTAGAGAGGCCAAGCTGGTGCCTACAAGGAGCCTTCAATTTATGTTCTAGTTTCTTTTGCTCAAGGAGATTGGTCCCTTGACAAGAAGTCATCAGAGAGGCTTCCTCTGGAAAAAGATGGGAGATGGTGCAGAGAGAGTCACAATCAGACATTATATGGGGGAAAGAGTCTAAACTGGAGGTCTCCATCAGGTCCTTCCCCTTGGAGATCCAGAAATCCCATGGAAGATGAGTAGGAAATACCACAGGAGTCAGAGGGGATGGGGGATACCCAGGAGAACATGACCCACTGAATCAACTAAGCAGGGCTCACATGGGCTCACAGAGACTGAAGTGTCATGCACCAGCCTGTATGGGACTGTTCTGAGTCCTCTGCATATATGTTATGACTGATATGACTTGCTGTTTTTTTGTGGGAACGGATGTGTCTCTGACTCTTTTGTCTGCTCCTGGGACTCTTTTCCTCCTATTGGGTTGCCTTGTCCAGCCTCAGTCTTTTGCCTTTCTTGTCTTACTGCATCTTGTTTTGACTGTCATCTCTTGGAGGCCTGCTCTTTTCTGAAGAGGAAAAAGGAGGGGGAGTGGATCTGGGGCAGAGGTGAGGTGTAGGGGGAGCTAGGAGAAGTAGAGGGAGGGGAAAGTGTGGCTGGAATTTATGGTATGAGAAAAGATTCCATTTTCTTTCTTTTTCTTTTTTTAAAGATTTATTTATTTATTATGTATACAACATTCCTTCCATGTATGTTTGCATGCCAGAAGAGGGCACCAGACCTCATTACAGATGGTTGTGAGCCACCATGTGGTTTCTGGGAATTGAACTCAGGACCTTTGCAAGAGCAGGCAATGCTCTTAACCTCTGAGCCATCTCTCCAGCCCCAAAGATTCCATTTTCAATAAAAAAGAAATACTGTATTAAATAATAGATAAGAGATGGGTTTTTCCTGAGATTTTAAAATTTAGTTTTGTCTTATTATATGGATATTTGGCCTGCATGTAGGTCTGGGTACCACTGTTTGTGTGCCCATGGATGCCAGAAGTGGGTGTTGGATCACCTGGGACTGGCGTTACAGATAGTTGTAGACCACCATGTGGGTACTGGGACTTGAACCTAGGTCCACAGGAAGAGCAGTCAGTGTTCTTAACTGATGAGCCATCTCTCAAGATTTCTAGTATTTTCTCACCATCATCCCACAGAACAAAATTGTCGAATTAGTCTGTTTTGAATTGCATTGGCTGCATATTCTCAGTACATGAATTGCTTCTCTTTAATATGTGTAGCAAAACTGTTTTAAAGCTCATTCCTTTACAGCTTTTAATTAGTAAGTGCTAAGTTTTGCACGTCTCTTATATATACTTCTTGTGGTGGTGAGTATTCACTGTAACATTATTGGATTTTGGATTGCCATGGAAACACGCCTTTGGGTGTATCACTGAAGATGCTTCCAGAAAGGCTGAAATGAGAAGGGATGCCTCAGAATGGGCCTGTGTGTGAACGAACAACAGAAAGCCAGCATTCGTTACCCTCTGCTGCCTGACTGTGGACTCAGTGTGACCAGCCACGTCATTTTCCTCCTGCTGTGTTGTCCTCCCCTTGCTGGAGCCAAGATAAACTCTTCCTTAAGTTACTTTTCTCAGTTGGTCATGGTAACAGGTAACAAACAATACACCTGTACTCCTGGGGTTGTGTGAAAAAATTCTCAGGCAAATGGGAGCCATGAGCAGAAAAAAGTTTACAAAGCCCTGATCTAGGGGGGATCAGAGACAAGTGCTAGGAGCTATTGTCACGTGGAGCCTCTCTGATCTGGGCTGTGAGCCTGTCAAGGGCCCACCACTTTCTGCCTAACCTGCCTCTTCTATTGCCATCTCTAATACAGATGAAAACTCTTCTCATTGCTTGCCCATTCAAGTGATTCAATGAGTTCCTAGCCCAGGCCATCTTTTCCCACTGCAGTGAAGTGCTCTGTTCATAGCCACTCACAAGACTTCTAGAAAAGCCCTAGTGGTATCAGGCTGATGTGTTTCATTGAATAACTTCTCTTGCAGGGTCTTTACAACCCCCAAAGACTTTTCGGGGCATTACACTTACAATTGTCGTTTGGAACCAGTGATCAATTGATCCTGAAACTGGATAGCTTCGGAGAAGATAAGTCATATATGTGCGTGCAAATAGGATGTTTCTTGGATGTTCTCTGTACCGTGTTTACCTTTTATTGGCAAAACTAGTACTGCTCCAGGGCGGTGATCAAGAAAAAAAGGGCTAGGTGAGGCAGTCGGGATGCTGACCCATCTTTTTGCAGGCACCTTAAACTGCTACTGCCATCTTCCAGATTTATGGGATACGTTTGTTAAGTACGTGTGCTCTGAATACCCAAGTATTGTTCTTTTTTCCCTTCTCCATGGTTGTTGTGGTTCAGCTCAGTGATTGTTGTGATTTCTCAGAAAGGAGATGTTCGGGAAGCAGGAACCAAGGAGCAATAATGGCGGCTTTTGAGCACCTGGGGTGATTTTGTGAAAGAGTTGTATGTGTACGCTGTGCCAAATCTTGACTTTAATATTTGATGAATATCACAGATCTAGAGTCATTCTGTCACTGTTTTTACTTTTAAAAAATAGCATCAAAGCAAAGCAGAGAAGAAAAAAATGGCCTTGTATTTCATTTCTCGAAGACACAAACTGAGATAAGTGTTTAAGTGGGATGCTTGTCTAGTTTGTCTGCTGTAGTTTAGGATGTGGATTTAATGCTGCAAAGAAGGAATTTAATGCTACCGGGAAAGGTCAGCTAAAAATTCTACAGGAATACTTCACATCAATTTCATTTTGTCTTCAAGTCGGTATTTTTGTTTGTTTATTTCCTATTTTTCCCTCTGAGGCTGGTGAGAGCATGTTAAAAACAGGTTATCTCTAGAATAAGAAATGGAATTTAAAAAGCCGATTCTAGAAAATGATCTTTTCTCAAGTATTTATCAAACACAGCTTTTGTTTTTTTTCCAGGAACTCTGCTGAGGATTTGGAATGAGGTGAAAAGCTGTCAGTTTGGCTGTCTAGAAGGAATTTCTAGTCCCACAGTGTGATAGTCGTCATGGAAGGGTGCACACGTAAGAAACAGGAAGGCCAACCATGTCTATTTCAGAGACCCAGGAAAGCCAGTCCTTGACCTCATCATTATGACTGGAGCTGTCAGAACTGATGAGTGACCACGTGTTCAGGAAACATGAGAAGCAAGGATCCCATCCAAGTACCAACCAGGCCCAGCCCTGCTTAGCTTCTGAGACTTAACAGAATAGGTGCCACAGGCAGGTACACATGCTGTTGCAAAGTGCTAACAAATTAAACTCTTAACTAGACCACAAATCTAGGGAGAGGGAACTGTATTTCTTTCCACAGGCTCTTCCTTCTATCACCCCTTCGTGACAAAATAAAAGACATCTTTTTAATCTGGATTCTAGAAATTGATGTTTTGCACAGAAATGGGAATAATGTCCACACTCCCAAAGACAGGGTTGATATGAATGGGAAGAATCTGGCTTGCTGTGTATGTCCATGCTCAGCCCTATTGCAGCAAAAGGTTAGAGACCAGGTGGTTCAAACGAAAGCTTCAGGTGTGGGTTGCAGTCCTATATGAGGCCTTGTCATTGACTGTGGGGATGGCTAAAAATGATTGGCAACAACAAAAGGAGTCAGACTATTCAAAGACCAACAATTAATCCCAAATCAAGCATTTAATTAATCCAATGTGTATCTAGCAGTGCTTATCCTTTTGTGCCACACAGCTTCTCAGTGACCTTGGTTTTGAACACAGGACACACAGACTTCGTGCTGTGCGTGCCTTGAAGCCTCATAATGCCAAATAGCACTGTCAGAATATCTCAGCTCAGGTTACAGATGAAGTTTTATACTCTTGTAGAAACAGTGATCTAATTATAGGAAACAGAATATATATATACCTACCACCATTTTGGAATCGTATCTTCAAACTGTATCAAGTTAGACAAGCAAACCTATCAGTGCACAGATTTTCTTTCATATTTAATAAATGGTAAACCTAAATTCAAACCAAAAAATTGCTTCACATTTATATTTTATTAATAGTAAAAATCAATACAAGCAATATTTATGCTGAATTTTATGCTCAGATAACTGGCAAAGCATTATTTCTCTGTGTTTGAGGGTGTCTAAAGAAGATTAGCATTTGAAGCAGCAGACTGTAACATTCCAGCCGCAGCTGGGGAGCTATGGGAAATTTATGGGTGCTGGAGGAGGGAGAGTCAGTTTAGGTATGTGCCCACTTCCCTGCAGCCTGCACAGGTCTCAGCAGATGGGCCCACACCCTTTACATACTGGCAGCACTAAGTGGCTTCATTGGGCTTAAAAGTAAGAGTATAGGACATTAGGAGAGAAAAGTGGTGTGGGGGGCATGGGAAAAGTTGACAGGGAGAAACTTGGGGTAGATTTGATCAAAACATATTACATACATATGTAAAATTTTCAAACAAGAATAATCAAAAATCTACCCTTGCTCATGTGTGTGAGGACCATCCAATGCAGTAAGGATCCAGATGGCATTAAAAAGAAGAGGGAACATGAATTTGCTGTCTTTTGTTGAACTGAGGCATTCTTCCTCTCATCCCAAGACTCTTCCATCTGCTCCAGTTTTCAGATCTTGGGCTTCTCACTGGTGCTTACATATCATCAGCTCACCAGCTTCCTAAGACTTCAAGATCTGGGCTTAATTACACCACAGGCTTTCTTGGTCCTCCATTTTGCTGACTGGCAGAAGAGCATGTGGCTGATTTACCTCCATATTCTATGAGTTATTCCCATCTCTCTCTCTCTCTCTCTCTCTCTCTCTCTCTCTCTCTCTCTCTCTC
>JAQHUG010000207.1:3080399-3102683 GCA_028555095.1 Dicrostonyx torquatus | reverse complement strand
GTTCAGTGGGTAAGAGTGATTGCTTGGTAGGTATGGGGGCCTGAGTTCAAATCTCTAGTACTCACATAAGAAAGCCAAGCACCACATTTTATGCCTTTTGATCACAGCCTTGGGGACAGAGATGGATCCTGAGAGATCACTGGCAGCCAGCCAGCCTGACCAGAACATGAACTTCCATCTTAGTGAGAGATCCTGTCATAAGTCGATGTAAGGTAAAGAGCAAGGGAGGAAGATACCTAAGACTTGCTCTGTCTCTGCGTGTGTAGTTGCATACGGCCAGGATGAATAAATACACACAAGACAATTCACTAGCAAGTGTCAGATGCTTTTCTACACAACACAGGGCCACCCAAAGCTGGAGAATTCTTAATGGATGTCTTCTGAAAGGTGATCCTGGGAGATGGGGTTACTTTTGAGGGACAAGCGACATGAGAATAGTCCACGTAGAGAAATCATAGAGATGAGAGACAGACTGGGAAAATCAGTGGTGGACTGGAACTACAAGAAGGTCTACTGAGCTGGGATGGAGTCGGTTTGTGATCAACAAAGAGGAATCAACTGATGTCTTCATTAGAGTTTACTACTACTATGAAGAGATACCATGACCATGGCAACTCTTGTAAAGAAAACATTTAATTGAGGGTGGCTCATTTACAGTTTTAGAGGTTCAGTCCATTATTATCATGATGGGGAGCATGGAGGCACATAGGTGGATGTGGTGCTGGAGCTGAGAGTGTTACATCCTGCAGGCATCAGGAAGTTGACTCACTGCCACACTGAGCAAAACTTGAGAAAAGAGACCTCAGAGCCTCCACCCCCACCCCACAGTGACACACTTCCTCTGAAAAGGCCACACCTCCTAATAGTGCCACCCCTTTGGGGACCATTTTCTTCCAAACCACCACAGCTGGGGATCACATAGCTGGGACAGAGGGCACTTCTTGACCAATGAGCCAGAGGCAAGGCTTGGCATCTTAGTTACTTTTCTTGGTGATGTGATAAAAGCCTTGGGGCTACTTAGGCCAGGGAAAAAAGGTTTATTTATGCCTCGTAGTTGGAGGCCTTTAAATCCAATTCTTCATGTTGTGGTAACCCCCAATTAAAAAATTATTTTCATTGCTACTTTATAACTGTAATTTTGCTACTGTTATGGATCATAATGTAAATATCTGGTACACAGGATAGTCATAGGTGACCACTATGAAAGGGTCACTTGACCACCCATCCCCAGGGGGTTGTGACCTACAGATGTTTCTATAGTTATTTATGGTGGGGAAGCAACAGTAGCAAGAGCATGAGGAAGCTGGACACATAGCATCTGAGGGCCAAGACTCAGGGACTGATGAATGCTGTGTTCAACGCACTTGCCCTTTCATAAAGAGCCAGGATCCCAGGACAGTGAATGGTGCCCTATAGTAGGTGGGGTTTCTCACCTCAATTAATACAATTAAAATAATATCCCACCAGGGTGCCCAGCATCCATCTCCCAAGTGGTTCTAGGTCTTACCAAGTTGGCAGTGGAGATTAACCATCACAGTTAGGTACAAAGAGTGGCTGCAGTGATGGAGGACATTGAATTGCCGGACCAAGACTGTCCACACAGGAAGCAACCAAAAGGCACAGGAGCCGGCTCTTCCACCCCTGCTTACAGAAGGTTTTAAGGGCCTACTGTCCTCATCAGGGGCACACCATAACTTCCACAGTCTTTAGCACATTCTCTAGAAAGTTATGCTAAGTTTTGCTTTACCATTACAATAGCATAGAGGGCAATATATTAAGGTAACAGATGAAAGTAGTTTTTGAACCCTCAAATTTGTGTTTCTTCTGATTTTTAAAGAAGATTTTAGCACAGTTTTGTGGGTCTGCAAAAGCTAGATAGGTACTATGTCCTTTCTACCAGATGCTAAGTTGACCCTGGTCCCTAGCTGTACTGGGGCAAGGTGGAGCTGGGCTTAGATCCTGCCACCTCCTCTAAAGGGTTACCCCTCAGAAGTCATTCACAATTATTGTATAGCAGTAAACTTGTATAGAGTAAACATTCAAAATTATAATACTTTCTTATGTGCCCCTCTACCCTACCACTGTTAGAGGTAACCAGTACAGAGAGTTTGAAAGCAGAGGAGAAAAGCAGGGAAGATTATGTTCATATCTGTCACATGGTCAGTCCAATTCTATTCATATAGAAACCCCTTATCCGTGTATTATTATACTTCATAACACATACATATATGTATAAGTAAGGTAAAGACAATTACACCTTGGATGTATTCTTAAATTTAATGATATATAAACAAATTTCTTTCTAAAAATGCTCACATAGTGCAATGAAATGGCAATCTTTCCCTTAAATGGATATGCATATATATGTATATATATATAAAACATTATATAAAGAGATCAAATGAAGTTACCCTATAATTATATAATGTGATAAAAAAGCCTCTATTAGACAGTACATAATAGCAAACAAGGAGCCCAGTGCCTTGGATGGGTTACCTCTTTTGGAGTGGTTGACTAGTGAGTTCCATAGACCACCTAAATGTTACAAGACCTTGCCAATGCTTTTGATTCCCCTCGAGGACTTGACAGAAAGACCCTACCTACAACTGAAGACACCACATACTCGAGTCACAAAACATGGAGAAATCAAGCTTCTACTCACCTGGGATCCTTATTCCCACAGGTTAGATTTCATAGTGTTGGAAAAGTGCCATGCATATGACCAGAGAAAAGTAATCATCATTCTCACCCAATTGTGAACCCTAAAAACAAGCAGCCTGGCAAGACAAATCCACTAGTACAATAGTGGCAGGAAGCCATGGTAGTAACCAACCACTTTCTTATTTAGGTCCTGTACCACAAGCTAAAATCCAAACCTGGCACTGTTATTGTGCCAAGAACCTATGCTTACATGGGTCATCAGCACTAAGGGAGAACTTACTATTAATAGGCATAGTATAAAACAACTTTTAATGACATTGCTATACCCATACATTAGTGCATCCCTAAGCCCTTACTTATCAGAGAAGCTTCTTTTTGAAGTTGATAGCAATTAACACAGAGATCTACTACTGGCCAAGGTACAGAGGACGAGAAGCTGAAATGTTCAGCCCTAAATGGGACATTTATGTCATACCCTTTCCGCTAAAGCTTAGGAGTTATTGTGGAAGTGGGGGCAGAAAGCCTGTAAAAGCCAGACCCAGCAGATTACTATAAGAAACTGGTGTTTTCCAGACACAGAAGGGCAGTCAAACATATGAAATGAAATAATAGACTTTGTGACCACATGCACAACCTCTTCACAAACTCAAGCCAGAGAAGATCTCATCAAGGAGAAGGAAGGTGAGCACAAAGTTCCACCACTAGGCTAAGAATCTATTGATAACTGACAGCTGCTGGAAGGAGAGCCAGTGTTCAAAGATGCAGCACATGGAAGCATCATACTCCAAACAACAAAGGCCACATATCTGAGAGAATATTAGCAGCACAAACTATACTTGAAACATTTAAAAAAGACGTAAACTTGGGTGGGTAGGGAAAAGAGGGGATGAAAGGAGGAGATAAATACGATCAAAGCACACTGCACAAAAATATCTAAGAACTAATTTAAAAGTGTGGAAAATATGAACACTATTTGGTCTATCATCTATCTATCTATCTATCTATCTATCTATCTATCTATCTATCTATCTATCTATCTATCTATCATCTTCCTACTTGCCTATCTATCGTGTGTGTGTGTGTGTGTGTGTGTGTGTTTATGAGTGTGGTGTATTAAGGCGTGCACTCAGGAATCAGAGAACAGCTTGTGCGAGTTAGTTCTGTCCTTCCAACATGTGGATCCCAGGGTCTGAACTCAGGTCAGCTTCTTGGCAAGCACTCTTACTTATCTGGTGAGCCATCTTGCTGGCTCCAGTTTCATGAATTCTTTTACTCTTGTCTAGAGGATAAATGTTTTATGTTTGTCATAATTTTTGCATTATCTACTGGCCACAGGAATAGAAGTACCCGCTGTGATCAAAGCCCCATTGTACAGAGGCATAGGAAAACTTTGAGCCCCAATGGGGCCCTGGCTCAGAGCTGACTGAAATCCTTTACACAGTAGTTGGGCAAGAGGTACTGAGACAAGAGATCACCTTTCTGCCTCCTTATAAAAGTGGATGCAGAGACATATCTTGATTGTTTATGTGTTTTGTTTGGATTGGGGATTTCAATAATCAGAAACTCATTTAATGCACAGCCGTGTGTCTAGACTAGCACAGACATTGCAGTTCCTCAGAGACTGCGAATCAGTAATTCAGAGCATGAGTTTCATCAATAAGGAAACTCACAGGGCACGGCCTGTATTTACTCCGCAAACCACCTTCATTGTTATAAGGCAGTCTGAAGTGGTCTCTAGTGTCAGAAGAATTTATTTGGTTAGACTCTTGTCCCTTGTTTCGTTCTTTTCCTCACACATTTGGAAAGAGAGTTCCTTTCCGCCATTAACCCAAAGTCATGAAGATGGTGTGTGTCGGTGCCCTCAACAATACAAGGAAATGGCTTGTTACCAGAGACTAAGCTTAGAAATCTAAGGTGGAGCCACAGTTTCCTCTGTGTTCTCCCTCTCCCCTCTCTCTGTATGTGTGTCTCCATTCCTCCCTCCCTTTCTCTCTGTATTTTCTTCCTTAGCCATATAGAGAACGCAAAGAAAAGAGGCAAAAGAAGAAAGTTTCCCAGAACTCCTGGGATGTATATATATGATGTGATAGCAAAAACAAAAAATCAGATTGTTTGGGGAGATGGTTCAGTCAATAAAGTGCTTGCCTCATAAGTGTGAGGACCTGAGTTTGTGTTCCCAGCTCCCATATACAAAGTTGGGTGACATGTTGGAAAGTGTGTTCATGGAAGCTCACAACCAATTAGCCTGGTGTTTGTCATGAAGTTCCAGGTCAATGAGAGGTCCCGTCTCCAACAAAAGGTAGAATGGACCTGAGCACTGACATCCAACATTGTCCTCTGACTTGCACATGTACCATGCTAGACTCAGACTCCCTACTCCAACACTGAATATACATACACACATAAATGCACGCGCACACACATACACATGCATGACCACACACACACACACAAATGAAGATACACGAATGTATATACACACACACACGAATTCACACACACATGAACATAAATTTACACACACACGAACAAGGACAAAGTGAATGAGACACATTGTCTAATATACACAGAGCTTACAAGTTCATCTTTATATGCTAACTTATCAGGAACGATATTCTTTTAAGGCCACTGGAACCTTGAGAGAGCAGTACCTGCAAACGGGAGCGGTGGCATGTACCATCATTTTCTCCCAACAGCATCCATGAGCCCATTTAGGTTTGGTAAAAGAAGAAATGTGGACTTTATTATTAGGTGTTGCTCATGCATCAAGCTTAGGGCACATACTCTTACTTGTCTCCCTAAGCTGGTGACCTGAAAAATGCAGAGATGTCCCTGAAGTCTTAAAACAACAGGAATTGGACTCCCTGTTTCTTTATAAAGCCATTCTCTGTCTTTAATGGGAATGATGGTGCAGGATACAGGTGTAGTAATATTTTATTTGTATTTTAATAAATAAAGCTTGCCTGAAGATCAGAGAGTAGAACAGCCACACTGGTCAGCTTTACAGACCATAATAACACACATCTTAAATCCCAGTAGTCAGACTAGTTTGCTATAGAACCAGGCAGCACATGCCTTTAATCCCAGAACTAGAGAGGATTATAAAACAGGAGCAGACAGCTTTCTGTCTCTGTCTCATTCTGAGATGCCTGAAGGCAGGAATGCTGTTTTGGACTGAGGCCGAGGTAAGAGCCAGTAGCTGGCTGCTTTGCTTTTCAGGTCTTCAGATTGAACCCCAATTTCTGACTCTGAGCTTTTATCATCGTGCTTCACACAGGAAAACTTCCTGGTGATCAGAAGCAGTGAACAGGTAGTGAGCTGCCTCCTTCTCCTGAGTTCTCTGTCTGGATATTTGGGTCTGATCCTGTGAATGCATTGCAAAGGAGACCCCAAGCGTAGATATGGTCGGGGAAACAGGCTTGGTATCAGGGCCCAGGATTCCAGTTCTCATCTGTGATATGGGAGCCAGGCATATTTTGATAATATAACCTCTAGAAGCCCTGGCACTTCATTTTCAAAATAGAAGCCATGAGACCCATCTCTTGGAGTCGCTGTGAGGATTAAATAAAGACATGTGAACACACTTAGCTCAGTGTCTGGCATCAAAGGTGGCACTCAACAAGATGTCAGGTGAATCCAGAGGAATGAAAATCCTTTTCAACCGTGAGATACTTTGATTTGTGACAAAAAAGAACTCCGTGAGCTCTTGATGCTTTAGAGTAACTGAAGAAGTGTTGAAGTAACTAACCCAATGACATTTAACTGCCACGGCAGATGATGAAAGTATGCTTAATGGCAAATTCATTATAGTCCTAGGAATGAAGCAGTTTGAAATAGTGTTTGATGCTTTCAGAGGAATTACGAAGTACTATAATAACCACACACGGTGCATGGTTTGGGAAGAGGCTGTAAAAAGCCATAGAAGGTAACACTTGTGCTAAGTGGACAGAAGAAAGGAATGATACACTTGTTTGAAATTTGTAATTTGGTCTGTTATTTGAGTTTGATGTATATTTATAGTATAAGACACCAAGTGGGCTGGTATCTTAAAGGCTATTGACTGAAGGAGTTCCCATAGCACCTCCCCCTCTTGTCTAAATAAGAGAGTTCTAGTCCTAATACAAAGCCATATACAATACAAACAAATATCAAGTATAAAAATTAGAATTACAACCAGCATAAACAATATCAAGCAAGAAAAATATGATAAATGTTTCAATAATCCTATCCTAAGGAGCTTAAGTCTTGTGTTAGAAATAGCTTGGCCAAGTCATGAGAGGAAAATAACTACGACTATCTAGTCTTCAACTCCATTGAAATCCTGAGAAGGTAAATAATATTGCTTGAGTAAACAGGAAGTGCAATCAAGCAACTTCCAAAATGTGCAGTAAATGACAGAGACAACTAGCTACCTGGGCAATCACCCAAAGTCTCATTTGCAATGTTGGAGTAACCAACTTTGTCTAAGGCCTAGAGTAACTGACAGACCATTTTCAGAGGAAGGAAAAATTTCAAAACTTTCTTTCCATGTCTTGGCAAGGTTTGGCAGTCTTTTTGCTTGTATCCTGGTTGTTCTATCCAAACACCATGCATTTTGTCAGTGGTTGAGGTATGGGCAGTTCCTTGCCCAAAGGTCAGTTTTGCCAAGAAGAAAAGAAGCTCCAAGTGGAGTGTCTTCAGTACTCAACATTCTCTCAGGAATAGATCAGTGCTGCCAGGAGCAATGGTGTCTCATGTCAACAGAACCCTAATTTATTTAAATGCCATATTCTACAGTTCTTGAAGTGGTTGAAGATTACCTATCTATGTGGAATATAATCTCTATGTGTCTAAAGAACCTGATGAGTCTAACTATAAGTATGACAAACATGGATGATTATATAGGTAAATTTACCTATATAACTTAAAGATTAAGACTTCATATTAGAATATTAAATAATCTTTAAACAACTGTGCAGTAAGTAAGGACAATAACCTCAAAATGTAAACAATGAATTAGTGTCTTGATCAGAGGTAGAAATGCATAATGCAATGTGATAAATATATCCTAAAATTGTATCAATATATAAAATAAACAGAGGTAGAAGCATGCATGCATACAATATGACAAAATAACTTTGCCTAGGTATACAAATATTGTAAACATAAATAGTAGCATATTCAATATAATTGGCTATATATTATATACTATATAAGGCTCTATACCAATGTAAATTGCCTATAAATAATAGCTTACAGGTATTCACTCTATTACTCACTATTATTATTAGTGTGAGTAAGCTCATACTAATCCACCTATTATCTCATCCAATTCCTCTTCCTTTTTTATTCAAAGAGATCCTTGAGCCTACAAAATTTCCACCCCAACCTTCAATCCTATGATTTAACTCATATTTTAACTGAATTTATAGGCTTCTACTGTAAGAGAGTCATTAAGAAAATGTCAAAGGGCCGGGTGGTGGTGGCGCATGCCTTTAATCCCAGCACTCGGGAGGCAGAGGCAGGCGGATCTCTGTGAGTTTGAGGCCAGCCTGGTCTACAAGAGCTAGTTCCAGGACAGGCTCCAAAGCTACAGAGAAACCCTGTCTCGAAAAACCAAAAAAAAAAAAAAAAAAAAGAAAATGTCAAAGTCAATGATTTAAAATAGATCCATTTAAAGGGGACTTAAATTAGATTAATTCTATAGTAAAGCTTTAGAAAGCATTTTATTTACAGTCTTATTAATTTTTAATTTTGACAAAGGAGAAATGATTTAGTTATGAACTTGGGCAAATATTTGAGATTTAGGTTATATTTGGCTTAGACATGAGAAAAATCTTAGCTTTCAAACATTAACTTTGACTATAAGTTTTCTTCCTTTCTTCCTTCCTTCTCTTCTTCCTCCCTCCTTCCCTCTCTTCTTTTCTACCTTTCCTTCCTTCCCTCCCTCCTTCCCTCCTTTCTTCCCTTCCTTCCTCTCTCTTTCTCCTTTTTTCCTTCCTTCCTCCCCTGCTTTTAATGGCAGTGATTCATATAACTCCAGCTAGTCAATTCATTATGCAAAATGATCTTGAGCTTCTGTTCTTTTCCCCTCTATCTTCCAAGTGCTGGGATTAGAGGTGTGTCACCATTACGAGTTTATGCAGTGCTGGGAATCAAACCAAGGGTCTCATGCATGGCAGGCAAGCTCTCTATACCACCTGAGCTACATCCCATTGTCATCCTTAACAATGAGACAGAAGAGGTGGAGAAACTATTCATCATCAGGAATAAGAAGATAATCTAGAAGAGGTCTTGACAATACCGCAATTACTCTATTTTTTTTGAAACTTTATAAGATGTTCAAGGAGCCAGCATTATTTGCAGTAAGATGTCCTAGTAGGTTTTGAACGACAATATTGTCCACTTTAAGAATAATCATAATCTGTTTTTCGTTATATATATTATATGTGCATATATATTTGAAATAGAATTTCCCCATGTAGTCATTGCTAGCCTCACAGTCATGCTATAGCCCAGATTGATCTCAAACTTGCCATTGCCATGATCCTCCTGCCTCAGCCTCCTCAGTGCTGAGATACTGATGCTTTTTCAAGTACTTTCACACACATCAGCTTATTTGATCTCCAGCCCTGTAAGTTATACATCTCATAGATTTGATGCAATTCATAAAGAAAGAAAATGCCTGTGTAGTCAGGCAATTCTTTACCTTTATCCTTGGTCACACTGAGGTTAGACTCCAGCGGTTGTCAATCTGTTGCTCTACATCACAATAGCTTCCTCCTTAGCTAACATAAACTCAAAATGCCCAGATTTCTCTGATAAACCCAAAATTAATTTAGAAAAGTATTGACTGTATTGCTGGTCAAAAGGACAGGGTTTGTTTCCTGTGAGGAACACCGAGAAGATGATTTGCATGTGGGCTGGGATTTGAGATCTTTCTAGATTATATTTGACCCAACTCCCTAAAGAGAAACTTAGGAAGTAAAGTTGGTTCCTGGATTGGGTCAAATATAATCTAGAAGAATCTCAAATCCTAACCTCTCCCTCTGACCTCACAGCATCTAGACCCTATCCTTGTGACTAGCAATGCTAGAGGAAGCCAGTCTCCATCAGCCATGCTGCTAGAGGGCTGTGCAGGGCCTGCTCTGTGTTACTCTGTCTCGTGGTTTCAGGTCTAACCTTGAACGACTCCATTATACAAACAACAGCCTTGCCCTGAGTAACTCCATTTCTTGTATAAGGACCAAGAAAGAATGATTCTATCTTTTGTTTACACAAGTACGCAACCACAATTTGGCAGAATACCAGAAGGTGCACACTTTATAATTTATTTTATTCCAATAAAAATGGCAGCTGCAAATATATATTATATTGGAAATGCCAGACACATGAGATTATTAATCACAGTGGCTATAACTACCTCACCTGGAGCTGTAAAAGAAGCATTGTAAGACCCAAATATGTCAGGTATGCTGACAGTTGTCAAGGTCACTTGTCATTATCCTCATTCAGGAAAATTTGTACAACGAAGCTTTCCTACCTCTGTCCCTCGGGCTCTAGGTCAAGTGCAGTTTCTATCACCCATGAAACTCAGCCCACTTCAACCTGACCCTGGAAACCTTGCCACCCAGGCCTGCAGCTGGCATCTTCACATCTGAATGGCTCTGTGCCTTCCTCTAGTCCCCTGCAGACCTTCTCGTGTGCTTGTGTCAGCTAGCTTTTTGCCTCTGCCTTCTTCAGCCTCTCCGAACTCTGCACTAGCTATTGTATGATGTGAACTAAATATGTCAACTGAGAGAGAGAGTACTGGTAATTTTCATTAGAATCAAAGAATTTGAGATTGCCAATGGCTAGCTATCAAGCAAAATTGGGGTGACTTGTTAGTTAAATTGAAGCCAATGAAATGAATATAACTTGAGAATTTATTGCTACTCAATGAATTTCCATACTGTGGAAAGGCACAAATATACTTATAGCTTTGACATAAGACACTCATCACCCTGCCCTTGGCTGAGGCTGTGAAAGTCTGCCTGCACTTTAGATTCTTCAGCATGAACTGTAGGTTTCCAGTCTCATTTGGTTCCCTGTTCCTTCTTCCTATCATGTTGCAGTTGAATCTGTATTCTCCACTTCACCCAAGCCTCCTCTTACTTATCCCGGCCTTCCTCATTAGCACCCCACTGCTTCCTACATAGCAGCTCACTGTCCAGATCATCATAGTTCTCAAAACTTGTACCTCGTGTGTATGAAGAAATGAAACATGGCTGGGAGGTAGTGGCACGTGCCTTTAATCCCAGCACTCGGGAGGCAGAGGCAGGCAGATCTCTGTGAGTTTGAGGCCAGCCTGGTCTATAAGAGCTAGTTCCAGGACAGGCATCAAAGCTACAGAGAAACCCTGTCTCGAAAAAAAAAAAGAATGAAAAAAAGAAACTGTTGTTAGTTATCTAACCACAAGCTCTTCCTTCATTTTTACCGAATGAGCTCTCTTAACTTTTAGTACTAGGGATTTGATTTAATAAAGGTTCTTAGCCTTATAGGGATTGAACATGTTCAAAAACACCCCCTGCTTAGTAAATGCAGCCTTTAGAAGAGCCAGTTAGAGAATGTGGGAAGGGCAAGTTAAATGTCTCACTCTGTCCTGTGCTCAGTCTTCAGGAGACTTTGAAGATTATTAAAAATGTCAAACCTTGGGTAGGGAAAGATGACTCAGTGGTTAAGAGCACTGGCTGCCCTTCCAGAGGAACCAGGTTCCATTCCCAGAGCCCACAAGGTTGTTCACAACCATCTGTTAATCCAGTTTCATCTGTTACTCCATTAAACGCCCTCTTCTGGCCTCTGTAGGCACTGCACACACATGGTGCACAGATACACATGCAGGCAAAATACCCACACATATAAAAAATAAATTAAAATACTAAAAATGCCAAAGGAAGACTCAGAAAGCACAGTTGAGTTTAATAATTTCTGTTCTGTCAGTGTTTGGTTATAATTGGGAGGAAAGAAAAAGTAAAATGTCTATTTATCTAAAATTCATAATGACAATCAATAGAAGTGACTGCATGAATTATTCCAGAAGTTTGATTGATTTATAAAATGGGACAACAAAATTGCAAACTTTATAAAAGTCTGTTCAACCACCCTTGAACCTACTTGATCAATCAAAAAAGTAGGTTTTCTTTAGCCAAGGGATGTCTAGAGTGAGCCTGATTGCTACGGCCAGGGCTGCCTATCGGAAAAGATGCACTCCCAGAACAGTGGAGTGGGGAAAGTGCTCAGAGACAGGGGAGGGGGGGTTTGCACCCCATAGACATGATGAAGTACTCAGGATGAGGTGGCCTGGCTTGCTTGCAGGGAGCTCCGAGTCTGATTAATTTAAAAGGGAAACCCTCAGTGTGATTTATGGGTCCTTGTGGACTCATGGAGGACAAGGGAAATGCACAGAGAAGCCATGTGGATGAGCCATGAAGAAAGATGGAGAGTTGTTACTTTAAACTTCAAAGTATTTAGTGTTCTCATTACTGTTGAAGAAAATAAGAGAAAAACACTCAACATACATACACACAGAACACAAGGGGAGAAGAAGTCAGCTATGTCCCAAACCTGGTGGAGATTAGAGCACAGCACAACGTCGGTAAAAAAAATGTGTTTTGCCTCATAATCAAAGTGAAAGTCTGGGATCTTGTCCTCTACTACAGAGACAATTTCAAAAGGACTTGCTTTACTTGCTGCTGTTTAAATCCCTTCCTCTGCGAATGTTATTTGGCCCGGTTTTCCCACCCTGGTTCCCAAGAAGAGCCCAGGGGAGAGCAAAAGCCGTTTCCCCACCGTCAAGTTCTGGGATGAAGTCATTTAAAGTCCTCAGCAATCTCTAAAGCTTCCAGAGTTTGGAATCTGGTCAAAAGCATTTTCTTTTGCCCATCAGCATGTATGGCCATCTGTCCACATGTGTCCCTGTTGTTGTTTGTCCCCTTACTATTTTCTCTTAGCTTCTTTCCTTTTAAACAGCTTTCTAAGCTTTTAAGCAGATTATCTTCCTGTGCAACCATGAGACTTTTAAATTGCAACCTAAGGTCTGCAGATTTAAGAAAGACATTAGCAGAGAAGGATGTTTTCTCTTCTGGAGTAACACTGTAGGGGAAAAGGAGGAAGAAATTCAATTCTTCATCTTCAGTCTTCCTTCCAGAGCTATCAAATGAAAAAGAAACCCATGCCACTATCTTTTCCTCCTATTGAAAGACTGTGTTTCACTGGTGCAGGACCGTGTTTCACTGGTGGAGGGCTGTCGCCTAGTTGGGATTCTTAAGACCACAAAGGCAGGCCTGTGAAAATGTTCACTGCTGCTAACAGCTAAGCTGTGTTCATATAACATGAACTTCTAAGATATACAAATCCAACACTCCTTTCCCTCATCTACCTCACTCATTTAAAGTATTTTATATTAATTGATTTTATATAGAAGTATTTCAGCTAACTCTATAAGGTGCACCATGGATTTGCTGTGGCAGCTGTATTTCACACCTAGGGTGGTAGAGAAGATGACTATGTAGTCTTGAAGTTGTTTTTGACCTGTCTACCTCCTCCCACCCAAAAAGAGGCAGTTTCTCTACCTTAGCCTCTACTTGGACTTGAGGCTAAAGCTTCCATCAAAAAGGAACTCACATTGGCTTTGACAAGGGGGTAGGCACACTTTAACCAAGAGCTGTGCTGTTGGGTGAACAGGTAGAATGTGGTGGGTGGTGTTTGTAGCTGCTTCTTCAGGATCTTAGTCTTTCAGTGCTTAGGCTGTGGAGACTTCATTTCCCCTTCAGAATACTATCAGTGGGTTCAATATTAACTAAAGGAGACCTTTTATGATGCTACATGATTTTATAATTCTGTATTTGCCCTTGAAGTACCAAAGTAGCAATATAGTGCTCCATGGTCACTGAAAAGATGTCATGTATACATCTGACTGTAAAACCTTCTAGGGAAGGCTTAAGTGTTGTAATTAGGGGAGAGGTGTGTGGGTTGTATGTTCCCAGCACCCAGCTTCCAAGCCCCCAGCTGCTGGCCCACTCAGCCACTGGTTGCCTGCACCCGAAAGAACCACAGGAGAACGGTATTCATTCAAACTCTGACTGGCCCATTATCTCTAGCCTCTTCCCAGCTAGCCCTCACCTCATAAACTAACCCATTATAAAAGTCTGTATGTCACCACGAGGTGGGTGACTTACCAGACGGTCCTAAGGTACCTCCATCTCCAACGGGAGCCTCATGGCATCTGGCTCACTTCCTTTCTTCTCCTCCCAGAACTTCCGTTCTGTCTACTCCGCCCACCTAAGGGCTGACCCATCTTAAAAGCCAGGCAGCTCTTTATTCAACCAATAAGAGTAATACAAAATACAGGAGAACACTCTCACTTAAGAGAGGATATGCTGTAGGGCAAAAATTAAAAAAAATGTAACAAAAAGGGAAGATGTGCCAAAAATATAAGATAGCATTTGCTGTTGGACTTAGAGTGTTAGGCTCTCAATTTGTAAATAAACTCAGAATACCCAATGTCATCATCATAATTGCAGTGGATGTAGGAAGTAGATCTCATGTGTTCCTGAAGGTGAGGCTCAGTGGTATTCAGCTTTTTCAAGGTTATATCATATGGGTAAGAAAGGACATTGGATTCAAAGTCATACCTAATTCATCCATTTCCTAAGTAGTGAGATGAACTGGCCACTAATAACACAGATCATAAAATCTTAGTCAATGCCATAGAACTCAAGAGACAGAGGAGGCTTGCTGGATCACAGTGCACATCTATATTGTTCTAAATGATTATAACACTGATGATTGAACCATCCACCTGTCGCTCAGCAGTCTCATGACTATGATGCTTCAGATTTTGACCACATCTAAGCAACAAACGAAAGAAAGATTGAGAAGAACATGGAAGTCTCTAAAGTTGGAAAATGGTTTAAAGATTCTTCTTTTTTTCAACTGTTGCCCTGGGTTGGTAGATAACTATGGGCAAAGTTTTCTGAATTTGACTAAATAAAGGGATTATTAAGACATATCTTTAGTTGTCAGAGGGGTGCGGGACTCACATGTGTTGCTATAATGTACTGCAAAATGTTTTGATTTTGAAAAAGCCATCAAAATGTTCTGAAAATGTCAGTATGGCCAGACTCAATGACAAAGAAAGCTTCCAGGAACATTGATGTTTATCAAGGTTTGAATGTGTCTTTGGAAACTCAATCTCCACTGCAAAGGTGTTGACAGGATGAGGAGAGGTGACTGTATCTCCAGGTGTCTGCCTTCCTGGAACTAATACAGTGATGGAAGGAAATGAGTTAGCTATCATGAGTTTGTTATCATGAGAACATATTTGATGAAAGGATGGGTTCTGCTTCCTTCCATGCTTCTGGTTTCTCACGCTTTCTTGCTATTTTTCCTCCTCCTATTGGATGTTACAGCATGAAGGCACTCATCGGAAGGCACTCATTGAACTTGGACTTCCCAGTTTCTAAACCAATGAATCAAACGATTCATTCTGAAATCACCCAGTCTTGGATGTTCCAGTAAAGCAGCACATAAAGACTATTGGTATCCTGTAACTGTTAGTTAAGTAAGTGAGCCACACATTTTCTAAGACTCTAGAGAAGAATCCTTCCTTTGTTCTCCCACATCCTGGTGTCTGCTGGAAGCTCTATCACTTCAGTTTCTAGCTCTTTGCTCACATAGCCCTTTTACTTATGTTACAGTGCATCTCTGAGTCTACCCTTCTTCTTATAAGGACCATCTCTTAGGATTTAGGCTCTTCCTTAATTTATTAGCCATAACTGTATCACACTGGACACTCTGAGGTTCCAGGTAGAGATGAATTTGGGGGCTACCATTAAACTCCAAAAATCCATTATTTTTTGTTTTCTAGAAAACCACTTAAGAGACACAGAGAGATTATATACTGTGAAATATGTTGCTTGTTTATGATGGCTGTAAAGAATGGCTTTGGTGATCGAGTGTTTAAAGTTTGACTAGCCAAGGAAGAACAGACACAATTAGAAAACAACTCTTTGTCACAGTTAAGCAACTATCCATTTGGTCTCTAATGGAGTTTGGGATATCACACCCACATATACATTTGCCTTGAAGACTGGGATGACTCCTGATCAAGGCCTCAGCCAATGGGTTCTCAAGGAATTTTTCTGTGTAATGGACCTGTCTCAGGTGAGTTAAGTGGATTCTGGCTGGTGAATACCTTGAGAAGATGAGGAATGGCATAATTTTCTAAAGACAGATGATGTGATAGCCTGTGTGGTCTAATGACATGAGTTTCTAGAGTACCCCCCTGTTTAAGATGCAAATGTGCCAGAGAGAACTGAAGGATAATTCCTTTAGATGTTCATTGAATAGCAGGCTCTTTTAAATGCATTGAGAGATGATTTTCAAGAGTAACTTAATTACCATCAATTTTCACTTGACATGCAACTCCATTCATTCCAGATAACATGACTAGATTATACAATAATTCTAGCTAATCACTAGACATTTTCTCATCAGAGACAGCCACTTCTTAAATGTCTGCTGCAAGAGTTCTGCCTTCTATTGTTTTTCCCAAGAAGAAGAAGAAAAGTAATGAAATCAGAAATAATATATCATTGGGTGAAGATTATAAAATATAAGTAAGCACAAACAAGTTTAAAAGTCCCACCATTTTCACCCTTCTGTAATACAAAATAAAACAAAATCCATCACAGTTATATTTTATTATGGACTCTGAATTTGCTTACTCCATGTGTATAGACATGCATTCAAATTTCTTTTATTTTTTCTTGTGTATATCTGTGTGAGAATGGGCACATGAATGTAGGTTCTCATACAGGCCAGAGGATGGCACTGGACACCTGGGTCTGAAGGTACAGCCAGCCAGCTATCTGATATAGGTGTTAAGAACTGAATGTGGGTCCTCTCTAAGAGCAGCAGGTACTCTTGTCCCTACCTGTGCATTTTTGATATATAAACATGTAACTGGGTCATATGTGGCAGGCTGGGACCACAGTCATTCACGCAGAAAATATCGAGCATTTTCCACATCTAATAGCATAGACCAGGAATGGATTGCTCCCGAAGAACCTGCGCTGAGTTTATTCTTTTGCTAATCTGTCTGCTTTTTCTAGAGAGAGTGAGCTGTTTGATGAAATCCTACTAGGAAGGAGGGTCACAAGAACTGCTGTGCAGGCAGGCACCAGGCTACCTGGTTGGTGAGTCCTGGTAAGACAGAAGGAGAGCTAGGCTGGAGGTTCAGCAAGAAGATACTGCCACTGAACAAGACGCTTGCTGAAACAGGCATCTGTGTGGCTGTGTTTCCCCTCCAAACTAGTAGTACTGTCACCTTTGCTAAGGCGAGGAGGTACTTATGTCCACTGAGAAGGATGCTCACAAATGCTTTTCAAATACATTTACCATTGTTGTGGGTTTTCACTTCAAATAGTTTTCAATTAATTTTTTTTTGCTAAAACCACTGAGCCAATGCAAATTCATTGTAATAAGTAGCTGGTAAGAGAATAAGAGAATATTTAGATGTCTTTTGTACAAAACCTTTGAGATAATGTCAAAGGAAACATATAGGCTTCATTTACCTTTATTTCTGATGCTGGCTAAAGGGAAAGGCAGATGTCCTTTCATGAATATTGTCTATTAACCCCCAGAGGTTTTGTGTGAACTGCTGGGTTTAACTTAACTCTCCAGAAAGAAGGGGACCATGATTTGCTTTAAATTGTTACTTACACAGTACAATGTCTCGGGCATTAGCACTTACTTGATTGCATTTAGACACTACATTGGCAAAGGAATGGACTGCATTAAATTAGCATCAAGCACAATGAATGGTAATTGCAAGACTGTCATTTCTACAAGTGCAAAATTGATGTGTTCTGCAAGCCCATTCCATTGTATGCCACGGGAAAATCACAGAAGCATGTTGTTCTGAGCAGAAAAACGCAATGTAATGGCCCTGGTAATGTGTCTCAGTGTTTTTCAGCAATGGTATTCCTTTCCACCTTTGTTTTGGTCTCATACTCATTCTTCAAGTCCCGTCTGATCTAATTTGTATGCTTATAATCCAGCCCTTCCAGACAGTAGCCTGGATGTACAGGCAAACGTTGTGGAACAATTCCTTCTGTGTGTGGCATCTTGTGTGAAGAATGCCAGCATAAACAACCCTCCGTGTATTCATGAGAGTGTGAATGAGTACTTATGTAAAGCTTCTTAGATGAGACACAGCAAGGGCTTACAGCAAACTTTCCCCAAATGCTATACATTCATTTAGAAAAAGAAGGGTGCTTTACAGGCTTCTGGGGCTTAGGAGAAGTGCCAGCCACTGTTCTTTTCACTCTTCTTGGGGAAATAAAGCTTCACCAGTTGAGTAGATTTCTTTCAGTCACGTGAGCACATGTGAAAACATGTATATGCATTGGGCTCTTATACTTTCATTGTCCATGTGGAATTTACTACAGACTCAGAGGCTAGACTAGACTAGTACTGAAATAAAAGATGTTCTAAGTTGACTGAGCATATTTTTAGTATCTTTGTAGGCTGAGGTCGTCTGAGAGCCACCCATAAAGGTGTTCTGAGTAAGGTTAGTAATGATGATGCTAATGATGATTTGAGCAGACATGCTTTCAAACTTTAGCAGCGGTGGGGGTGGGAGCACAAGAATACCAATGGGCTGCATTTGACCATGGAGTCTGATGTGGGATGGCTAAGCCCGAGTCCCCTTTAAGAGGTCCCTTTCTTTGTCACTCATTATTAGAACACTGTGAGACTCTTTACATTGTAACGTTTCCGTCAGTGCAGGACTCTGGGTAACTGTACCAAGGTCAAGTCTCTCATCTAGTAAACAACAAAGAAGTTCCCTCCTATGGTGGGAGAGGGATTCACTTCACCCGTAGAAACAAAGGCAACCATTCGCAGCTGAAGAAGCACTAGACAGATGGTTTGGTCTTATAAAGGTGTCTGAAGACGGAACTGGAAGTCGCCTCTACCATACCTTTGTTGCAGAATGTCCCGTCATAGGCTGTGTTAGAGCAATCACAGGAATATCCGTGGTATTTCTCGATGCATTTGCCTCCATTTTCACAGTTGGCCCCGTAGCTGGTGCAGTGGCCTGAGCATCCAGATTTGAATCCGGATGTGACCTTTGCCCTTTCTTCCAGGTCAAGGGTCACTCCATTCATCCTCAAGGAGCGGATGCAGCCCAGGAAACCCTGCTGGCCGCCGGCACCACCTGGGAAGGACAGAAAGCACAGTTCATATGGGACGGGTCTCCTCTGCACCTGCTTTTCTACTCAGCCTGTTTGGAAATTGCAGCAGGAGGCAAGTCTTCTCCCTTTCGACTTGGCCCAGTATAAACATAAAGAGTTGAAGTTTTTCCTTAGGCTGTGGTGTCTAATTAAAGACGTCTTCTGAGATGAAGTAAACTTGCCCCAGACACAAAATGTTTGTAGATGCAAAATGTTTAATCTGGATTCTTATGGAAAAGAGGCTCACAGAAGTCTTTAGTTTCTTTGTTCTTTAATCTCAGAGTGCTTAGTTCTATAGCATTATCTGTTGAACTATAAAGGCAGAGAGAAGTGAATACATTAGCATAACTAAGTAAGCCAATTAGAAGACATAAATTCATTTGAAATGTCATTGTACTTGGTGAGTCTTATCTCATGTTTTGCTTTGAAGTTTACATTAAGATACTCAGGATGTGGTGACTGGAGTGGCTGTAGGTTTGAACAGGGGACTTTACACAGAAACCAGGCTTGTTACAGTTGCTAACATTCCAGGTTGGGTTTTATTGTTTTTGTCACAGTGCCATTTCAAGATAGAAAGTGACTCTGTGAAATGCTGTCCTCAGGATATGGCATGGGTACAGCCATCATGAGCACACAGCAACTGTGGATACCTGTATAAGATCAGCAGAAAATGATCCCTTCAGCATCCCGGCATGGATGGAAGCTCTTGATGTCCTAATGAAAGTCGGCAGGGCAAGAAAAGACACGAGAGTGTTCGAAAGACTAGCTGGGATGGAAAGAGGGTCAGCGGGAATGGGAGAGGAGTAAGAGAGATGAATAGAAGCAATTTGTCATGTATGAAATACTTAAAAGGTTAAATTTAAAAATGACATATGGCATGCAATGATGTGCTCATTATGACTTCTGGAGTAGGTTATAGAGCAGGGCTGAGTTTTATAAGCGTGAAAATATTGAAGAGGTCTGATGTACATAGAGGGACCCACAGAAGCACTGTCGATTTAACAGAGTCTGTAATTATCTGGATGCTTTTAAAATTGGATCAATCTTTATTCTGGGTTCATAGATCAGTAATATAATTATATATATATGTATAAACACATATAACATGATAATATTATATATGGTAAAATATATTATATATGACATGAAATATTGTGACATAAATATGTATATATGTGTAAATATGACATAAAAACAGAGAACAGAAAAGGAACTTTATTTTTGAAGGAAAGAGGACACATGAGGAGGATGGAAGAGGGAGGGTGGCAGGGAGTGAATGAGAAAAGTACAATGATACATACGTATGAAGGTGCCATAATGAAATTCATCATTTCATATGGGAACTCAAGAAAAAGACAGTGTAAAAAGAGCTAAGCTGACTACTCAAACCTTACTCTCTAGCACAGTGTGTGTGTGTGTGTCTGTCTGTCTGTCTTCAGACAGACATTCAAATCCATAGGCTGAGCGCATGGTGCCCTCAACAATGCACGGTGGCCCTCATCTGTTAGACAAGAACAGAGGAAGCTTGAATTTTGTCTCTCCAACCCGAGCATCTGCTTCCTCTGCCCTCAGAACTGGCACTCCTTATTCCTGGACTCTGGAGCTTGTGAATTATACTGCCAATTTTCTTGTTTCTCTAACTTCCACAGAACAGGCTGTTATATTTCCTTGTTTTAATAACCCCTCAAGCCAATTCCTTAACAAAACTCTCAGTAAATTAAAAAACAAAGTGGGCTGCTGTGGAGATGGTTCAGCAGGTAAAGTGTTTGGTACATAAGAACCCTAGTTCAGATCCTCTGCACTCATGTAAAAGTCAGGCATGGCAGCATTATGTGTTCCAGCCAGTGCTGTGTTAAGGGAGACAGGCGAATGTCAGGGTCGGCTGGTCTATCTTAAATGCGCGCTCCAGGTTCAAGGAGCTGTCTAAAATATAAGAAGAGGACACTAAGTGTCAACTTTTGTTCTCCACAAGTACATGCACAGGCGAGCACATCAGCACATGAGTGCCTGCATACACACACATGTACACACACGCACAAATGCACACCAGGCACTCAAGCACACCCACATGCATGCACAGATATGCATACATGCACACACGCACACAACTCAGGCACACACACATGTACACACACACACAACACACACATGCACACACACACACACTCACACATGCCCACACACATGCACACACACTCTACAACATTCATACATACAAATGGAGAGGTCAATAGGGCTTTGTTGTTTGGATAAGATTGTTAGGTTAGAGATGCAGTCAGATCACTTAGTCCATTATCCTGGTCAAAAGCACACCAGCCAGTAGACTCACTAATCAAAGAGACTCGATCACAGGATGGATCAGTGTCTGATTATGCCCATATGTCCTTATCAGGGAAATGGCAAATGAATCCACTGCCTTTTGGAGCCCAAGCCTTACAGTACTTTCCGCGGGTCATATATTGATTTGAATAACCGTTCTCTAAAGTAGTATCTTGCTTTTATAAAATATTTGACGAGAGGATTAATTGAGGAGAGCCCAGTGTCCTTCTGGATCAAAGCTATGTATAGTAAATAGCAAATGAAGTTATTAAACACGCCGCTTTGAAGGACTTGCCATCCTGCCATCTGCTAGGCTGCGCAGCTTCACACCTCTGTGCTGGAGAGAATGAGAGCCTCTGCCTCACTTGGAAGCGATTCAACCCCGCAGTCACCCTTTGTGTGTTAGAATTTCTATTTGGCTCAGACCACTTTTGCTGCTCTGATTTTTGTTCTTGCAGTGAGAGATTTTCCAAAGGGCCTTTTATTACATAAGTGTATAGCTATTTGAATTTTTACCACTAGTCAATTAAGACAATTAAACCCTATCAAAACTATGCTGAAAAATTTCAAAAGGCTGTTTTTAGATATTCCCTCTCCTATTTGCCTAGTTACCATGGGAATAGTTCTGGGTTGTGTAAATCATATATATACTGATAAGCAAGATGCATAACGGAAACAAGTCATGCCGCTCAGACATTACTGCCTTTATTTTTAGGCAAAAACCTTGTTTACTTAAGAATATTCAACTTTCATTTTCATTTTGTTTATGGGTGTTTTGCTGGCATGAATGTCTGTGCACCATCTGAATGCAGTGCCCATAGATGCCAGAAGAAGGCACTAGCTACCTGGAATGGGAGTTCCAGACAGTTCTGAGGCATCATGTGGATGCTGGGGATTGGGTCCTCTGAAAAAGCAGCCAGTGGTCTTGACCACTGGACCAGCTCCCTATTCCCTACATTTTTTTATTATTATTACAAGAAAAATTTACATTTACTCCCCTTGTTCCTGGCCCTCCCGCTCCCCTCCTACCCCACCGCCCTCCCCCTAC